>JAMQGT020013614.1:0-45733 GCA_024447675.2 Pterophyllum scalare
GTTATGTCCTGTTCTTTCGTTCAGTTACGTATTGCTAGGATTATCTTGAATTCTGATGAGTGCAAATATTCTCTTGTACACGCCAGAGTTTGTTTCCCGTCTGCTCCTGCTCCCAACTAATTTGATGTTGGGGTGTTTAACCGCTGTCTGGTCGTAGTATTGCCTCTGCAAACCTTCACTTATGCTGGTAGAAGATGAAACTCCTAAGAGATAAACACATTGACAAGAAGAGAAAAATGCAATAAATCTAATCCTGTAACGATGGATGCTTCTTGGTTATTTTGCATCGATCACCCCACGTACACACTGAATCTGACCAAAGGCTTATGAATAATATATATCATTCATAAGTGGAATATGTGAGTTATTAAGCTGTATTTTGTAGTCCCAGTTCAGCATAAATACATTACTGGTGTAAACAAAGATGTGGTATTATTGGTTATTGTCTTGCTATGGCGTGTCCACAGACCTCTGCTTTAGGTCTGAGGTTGTTTTGATCTTGATTCTTTATAATGACAGTGCTGCATTATGCAGTACGGTGATGTTTTTAGACAATAGTGTTTTGCCCATCCCTGTTTCAACATGACAGCTCCCTGCACATGAAGCAGGCATCATAAGGAAACTATTTCCCCAGTTTGGTGTAGAAGAAGATCTCAAACCCACCCAACATCTCTGAGATCAGCAGCATCACAATCACACAATCATGTTTGTCTTAGATCTGTTGGTGTACAGAGGAAAACTGAAAACTAGTTAATATGTCGTATGTAAGGCCGTCATTAGCTTTACTTATGTAAATGATCTCTGTGCTTCTTCCACCACCGGATAACGGCTATTCCTGAACTGAGAGACGTCTTTGGGAACGACGTTTGAATCAGAAGATCTGATAGTAGCCAGTCAGCTCTTTGTGTCTGTGGGAACGGCAGCTCAGTTTAGGAATGCTTCATCTGCTATCTGTCATCTTACACTTTCATTTAGCCACTGCTGTTGGCATATCCAGTGACACTTGTGAGACAAGCAGTGAAATCTTCCTTCTCACTTCTTCCCAAAGTGGCAGCTCATGTTTCACATTAAACATAAAAGCCTCCCACATCTCTTTGTCCTATCTTTGAAGGATTTTCTGCAGTGACTCTCATCATTCATCACTGAAACACTGCCACATTTGACTGAAATCTCATCAAGTGCTCCGTTCCCCCACTTGATTAAGATCAACTGATTGAAATGTCAACTCTAGGTGCTACAGGAAACTCCAGTTATGGAAGACAGTGAGCCCTTCAGTGACGAGGCCATGTCTATTCGGAGAATGGGCCTCTAAGTAAACTGCATTATTCTGTGCAGCCACTCGCAAAGCCCTGACAGAATATTTTTTGACCAACAGGTATGGATCAAAAGTGCTGTACACTGCATAGAAAAGTGGTGATATGATTATTTAGTGGTAGCACAAGGAGGTCTCAGGTTTGTACCCTCAGTGAGAGGATAATAAAGGATATGAGTGTATTTGGCCCCAAAAGGGTTCCCTTGTGACACTGCCTGGTTTTGAATATAGTGAAAGAGGGGGCAGCAGTGTGACAGACAGCCTTTACAAAGTGAAACCAGTTCAAAGCCAGGCAGGCTCAACATCACCTCAGTGGCTTTCAAAACAAATGGATGTCTTGGCTCAGTGCCGCCTCGAGCACTTCAGCTCACATGATGCCATTTTTAGACAGCTGTGTGTGTGTGTGTGTGTGTGTGTGTGTGTGCATGCGCGCGCCGTGCACACCAGCAGACCCTTATATAATCAGCACTTTGTGGTAAAGCTGCTCCATGATCACATGTCTTGCTGTATGTTTTGAAGGTTACATCAGAGAGACACTTCTTGTTAAAACCTTTTGTGACACACGTCAGTTTTGACCACACTGCCGGCACGTTTGTTGGACAAGTTGGCGTAATGTTGCCATCTTTTTTTTCTTCTTCAGTCTAGAATAAAACTTACAGTACAGGATCAACTGCAGCAGACAATAAAGTTATAAAGATGGTAAATCATTGAGCTTTTCATAACCGAATGTGACAGACCCACAGGGTATGGTAATAAATGCAACCAGAGCTGGTTGTCATTTTGAATTGGCAAAAACTGATAGCAGCGTTTAAGGAAAAGATCATCTGATGAACTTTTTGATTTTCTTTTGAGGGCCTCTGAGAAATGCCTAACTCCAGAAGACGCACTTGAAAATGGCCCTAAAATTGGACCCCCCCCCCCAAAAAAACCAAACTCTGTAGAAACTCTGGTATTTTTTTAGTCTGTTCTGCACCTTCGTGTCTGTTTTTAAGCATTGAGCTTACTAAAAAATCATCAAAGACCAACTTTTTATAACAATCCAGGAGCAATTTTGTTGCAATCTGTGCATTTTGCAAGATGATGGAGCTCCATGTCAGAAGGAAGTTCATTTAGTTATCACTTTTGGCACTTGCTCAGAGATCATCAAATTAACATTTTGGATGCATGGCCTGGAAACTCTCCAGATCTGAATCTTATCGAGCTTTTCTGGTCAGTTACGTTACAGTACAGAGTGGAATACAAATACAACACTTTATGTCAGTTGCTTTACTTGGTCTTGATATATTATCACAGTAATTTACTCACAATTCATTATATTGTGATTTTTTTGTTGTTGTTTACATTTTGCTGAATCTTGCAATAAAAACTGCAAATTACGTTCCATCATGTGAGCTGAAGTTAAACTTTGTCGATATCTGCTTCATCCAGTAAGATAAAGTTACAAAAATTAGTCATAAAAAATCACAATAATAATGTGTTGTGAGGGAATTATTGTGATAATATATCACGGGGGTGTCTGGTGATTCTGGGTGATGCAGACACAAGTAAAATTGGCTTTAGTTAAAAAGTCATAATAATGCCAATTCACTGATCTTTGAAACTCAGGCTGAGCTGAATCTGAGACTTCTTAGAATTTGCACAGTACAAATGTAGTGAAATGGTCACTCTTTGCTGAAGTGAATTTCATGCAAAAGGAAGTGTTTGTAAGTCTTCAAATATTAATTCATTGTTAATATTTAATATTGTTGCTGCCCACCTCCTGCTGTTTTAAGAGAACGTGACTTCTACTTAACAGTTAAATCCTCTAAAACACCCACTTTGCAAAGTAGGTGACACAAATTGCATTTGAGTTTGGGGAATTGTATCTGGGTCGGATCTCCAGTACCCAGAGGAGATGCAACAGTGCTAAAAATAAAACTATATCCAGCTGTAAAATTTGATGAATGCACCCACCAGCCGTGTCACCCAGGCTTGTGCGCTGACCTCTTTCTGTCTCGACTTGTTGTCTAATGGCTTTTTTGTGTGTCTGCCCACAGCTGTGAGGAGGCTCAGGAGGAACTGCTGGAGTTTCAGGAGGGGAGCAGGGAGCTGGAAGCTGAGCTGGAAGCACAGCTGGGCCAGGCCGAACATCGAATGAAGGACCTGCAGTCTGAGAACAACAGACTCAAAAATGAGGTTGAAACACTCAAGGTAACTGCAATAGGGAAGGAAAGGGTCTTGGGCTGTCCATAGATGTGTAAAAGATGGATGAAACTTCTATGATGGACATTTTGAGACATAATATGATTTTGCTAATCAGCGGGTGATGTGTTGTGGGGTGCATCTCTCTTTTGTGTGTCAAACTAAAGACCCAGGGTCTAGTCTGGGTCATCAGTGGATTTCTAAGCTCTAGATAAACTGCAGAGTTTATTTGCAATCTATAGGTTTGCATCCAGTGTTACACTAGAAGGATTCATGATATGTGTAAAATACATGATCAGAGATCCTGTAGAAATGCTTTGACGCTGACCCCTTGGCAACCACTGGTCATGATGGTAAAATGTGTATTCCCTGACTGGGTGGCAAGAACCTCCTTTGCTTCGGGCACTGCATGGTTGCCCATAGTTTTAATGGAACATGCCAACTTGTCTGCAAACACTTGCCAGCTACTCTCAAAGCGGTAGTGGAACACAAACAGGAAATGGAGATTGTTTACCTTCAAAGTATTTATTGGACCTTGTTGAAATGTTGTGGTTGCAGCACTGAAGGCAAATGTTTTTGTATCAATTTTTCAAGTTTTGCTGTCACTTGGCTTGTAGCTAGCGTTTGCAGACAAGTCAGTGTCCTCCATACAAACTACAGGTGTCTGCTGCAACCTGCTAGTGATCAAAGCAATTTTAAGGATGTTCATGGTACAGCACCCAACTTTCAGTTTCACCCGGCAACTGTCAGCAACCTCTATTTATTCTTCTGAATTTTCCAAATAGGAAACTGAATTCTCCAATTAATCCAATGTCATGTGAATGTGGCTAACAAGAGCTAACCTGTTTTTATTTAGTTAGAAACAAACCTTCACTCAATAAAATCCAAGTCTGAACTAGCAAACAAATGTAGATGTTCAGTCAAAATGTACCCTACCACTTTAATATCTGTGCATTAAATATGCTACAGGAGTTTATTATAAGTTAGCGTGCTAAAAGCTAGCTGTCAACCAGCACCTCTAAACCTCTGTAATTACCATTTTATATCTAGTTTATTCACTTAAATCAAAAATTGTCCCATTGCAAGTTAATGTTAGTCACCCAGAACCATTTTCAACATGTTTCGTGAGTTAAATTTTAGTGCGGAAGATCAGTAATGAACATGCTGGCGCCACCATGTGGTCAGGAAAAATCATTTTGAGCATTTGGTGCCATTTTCTGGCACACTGATATAAATGATTAATTAAAAATCTGACAGACTAATTGCTACTGAGCTGTAATGGTTTATTTTAACGATCTGTGTCTGAGAAGCTCTTGGCTGTGAATGTGACTTTCTCTCTGACTGTATGTTTATGATGAGGCCAGCATTATGTATATATGTTTCTAATATTAACAAGGCATTAGGCAAGTGCCTTCATGTGTATCCTTGAAATAAATATGAGGGCTTTATTTTCTAGCCGTCTTATATCATTTCCTGCCCTTCAGTGTTGTCTCTTGGGAATGAAGATGCACTTGCTTTGTCTTTGTGATTTATGATCACAGGAATATTGAAATCACACCTTGGCCCGTGTCTTGCAGAATAAAGGTTCACCAGTTGCCTTTTGGAAGAACAACACCTTATTTTTGTGGGTCTGTGTTTGTTGGATTTCTGCCTGTAACGGTTATCATGTGGTTTACTGGCCTCTATGAAAATGCAGTATAGTCCTAGAGATGAGATGGTTTGAAGTGCAATCTAAATGGTAATCTTCTTGCAGTGGGGTGCTGAGGTATCGCTTTCCAATCTCACCACCTGTTCTGTCCTAATCTGGCTGTACACTGATGCAGCTGATCTGTGCGACTCTTATGAATAATGCATCAGATCGTGTCTCGTTCCTGTTCTCGCTCCATAATTGCTGCATCCAAGCAGCTCATTTCTGAGTCCATGTTTCCAGCCGGGTGAGTAAAGCCACCTGCAGGGAAAAGATGTTTGTGCCAAGCTGTCTGACAGCTTTTACTTTCAGCAGTGCTCATTCCACACCTCAAGTGAATTTGTTTTTTTGGAGGAAGCGCAACAGTGGTGAGATGTTGGAGCAACAGTGCATTAGTGGCTTTAGGGGCATGTCTTCACAGATCTAATTTTACTGCACACTGTGCTATAGTTTTATATCTTTGCACAGCTTTAAAGAAAACATTTCAGAAGACTAAGAAACAACACAAAACGAACTAAATATCATTTATTTATACAGTGGCAAATCACTAAAGACCCTACAATAATACAGAGAAAACCCAACAATCAAAAGGACCCCTATGAGCAAGCACTTGGCAGCACTGGAAAGGAAAAACTCCCATTTAACAGGAAGAAACCTCCGGCAGAGCCAGGCTCAGGGAGGGGCAGTCACCTGCCACGACTGGTTGGGGCTGAGGGGGAGAGAGACAGGACAGGAGACATGCTGTGGAAGAGAGGCAGAGATTAATAATAACTAATGATTAAATGCAGAGTGGGGTATAAATAGAGTGATAAACAGTGCAAAGAGGTGAATGAAGAAGAAACACAGCCTAGGCCTATAGCAGCATAACTAAGGGATGGTTTAGAGTCACCTGATCCAGCCCAAACTGTAAGCTTGATCATAAAGGAAAGTTTTAAGCCTAATTTTGAAAATAGAGAGGGTGTCTGTCTCCCGAATCCAAGCTGGGAGCTGGTTCCACAGATGAGGGGCCTGAAAGCTATTTACTGTAGACTGTAAGAAAAGATGGCTGCAGGTACCATGATGTCCCCCCGATTACTGAACCCTTGAGATGAGCATTTTTGCTGTCGCCATGTTGGTGTTTTGAAATAGGATGTGATGAGTGAGCAGTAGGTTTGAGCATGAGACCACTCGCTCATTGGCTAACAGCCTGTGATTGACAAATCAATAAGCACCGTGGATAATCCTCCTTTTTTTAATAAACAAAATCTTAAACTAAGCTTTATACTTTTGTGTTGAATCTGTGAAGAGCATATGATACGAAGTATCCTACGTTCCAGCATTCATTGTGCTTGGTGTGCCTGTGCCTGCAATTTCACTGCTGAGTTGATCCATTCTTTTCCAGTCGATTACAATAATGGCAGCAGATAAAGTAGCCAGAAATGCTTAGGAGGAAACAGTTCTGATTGGGCCAATGGCTGCATTGATGCAATGTGTAGTTACATTTCTAGTGAGGTGTCCACCAGGTTACGGCGTCGGTTTTCAGAAGGCTTTGTGGTTATGACGTACCCATGGCGTAGATTTAACACAGAAGTGTAAATTCCCAGTTAGACTGACCAAAATCTACAAAATGTAGTTGATGGTTTATTCAATGTGAATGTGACCCGACTGAGTGAAAGCGCTCATAAACTCATCAGGAAAGGGTTTACAGAGGTCGAATCTGAGGTTTTCCCATAAACATCTATAGGACCAAAAGTCTTTTTGCAACCACAAGACCTGCCCCCTGCTGGTCATTAGAAAGAATGCAGGTTTAAGTCACTTCGTGTTGGCTTCGTCTTTCAGACTTGAAAGCTTTTATCCATCTTTCATAGACAACATGAAATTCCTCACAGTGAACTAACTATTTGTAACGCATCACACACAAATATTTTAGAAACAGTCGCATTTCTTAAAACATCAGTACAAAAATACCTTTATTAATTTAGCAAACATGACAAAGTGGTTTACAGAGAGTTCAAAGCAAACACATAAATTGATTTTTTTATTTTTTAAAAATGTAGTTTTACTCAAGCACAATAATGATTAAGAAAGCCTTTCTTCACAGGACACATTTCTGAAATAGAGCTTTGGAAAAGCATGTTCTGTAATTTTGAAAATGTGTTATTTTCTGATATATAAGTAATATTAGATGAAACATGCTGTGTTTTGCACATCGAGCCAGCTGCATGACTCACAGCCTGAAACTTATCTCGACCGTTTTATTTTTAACTGTACTGTTAATTGGGCATGCTGAAAGAGAGCAAACAGGACTGTCGGGCCTTTCTGCGCCTGGCTGCATTCGGTTTGATGCTACTTTAGCAGCAGATGTAGGTCAGACGCACAGACAGGCCCGGTGGTGTTTATCATGCTGATTGTCTCAGAGCTAGTGGATAAATAGGTCACACTTCACAACTGCTGCCTTTTAAAGGAATGGGAAATTGAATGGAGCACTGAGAAATGGATGGCGGTGTGCATTGGGAGCTGTTGCATGCAGACTAATGTTCAGTACATGTTGTCTACAATCCTCCTCCTCAGGAGAAGCTGGAGCAGCAATACTCTCAGAGCTACAAGCAGATCTCCATGCTGGAGGATGACCTCGGCCAAACACGCAGCATCAAGGAGCAGCTCCATAAATACGTCAGAGAGCTCGAGCAGTCCAATGATGACTTGGAAAGAGCCAAAAGGTCAGTTTGGAATCTCAGTACTACTAAATAGAATAAAAAGTGGTCTTTCTTTGCAGCTTCACCCTTTACTGTTAGGTGTGATGCATCTTTATCATACATTGTAACTATCATATCACCAGTTGGTTTATGAATTCCCCATTTAGAAGCCTTAATTTCAACACTTAGGATATTGCCAAGTTATAAAATAATGTTAGCAAGCTGTACAGAAACAGATGCCTGCTAATACTTGGCTTATGCTCCAATGGTTCAGTTCAGTGAAGCCTGGGAAATGGCTACTGGCTGTCAAAGCCTCACTCCAAATGTTAAGCCTTAATTTCAGACAGGTGAGTTTAAGACAAGCACTGACACCCATACATTTGTAATTAAGCAGGAAAAGTTTTTTGTAGCAGGCTGTAAACATGTTTATTTCTGCTTTAAAGTTAAATGTTTTACCACAAGCCTGTGGGGCTGACTCACTTTTGGCGTCAGCCTCAAGTGGCTGTTTGAGGAACTGCAGTTGTTTTGTTTTGTTTTGGTTTGGTTTGGTTTGGTTTTGGTTTTTCCTTATGCCCCTGAAATTTTCTGCTTGATTTTTAAGATCTGGTCTTGTTGTTGGGATAACATAGAATATGTAATATAATGAACAGAATGATTCCAACAAAGTGCAAAGGTATTTCTGTTTCTTCCCACTTTAATTTGCTCAGCTACTTTGCAATATCGGTTTAATTTTTATAAAACCTTGTTAGGACCTTGTTAGAATTAGAAAATGGCTCAAATTCAATTTTGGATTAAAATCAGTGGATAAGCCCGAGATATTGATCACTTACTCATTATTATTCAAGTTCTAGTAGCTACAGAGAACATGCCTTTGAGGTTATTTGCACTGAATAAATTAAATCTTTTTTTATTTGTTCCAGAGCTACTATTGTATCTCTTGAGAACTTCGAGCAGCGTCTGAACCAGGCCATTGAGAGGAATGCCTTCCTGGAGAGTGAGCTGGATGAGAAGGAGTCACTGCTGGTCTCGGTGCAAAGATTAAAGGATGAAGCCAGAGGTGATTATTCACTAGATCTCTCTCATGAGCCCCGCCATCAATCCTGACTGCTGCAGCGCCCCCTCTGAAGGTTCAAATATCTGCATTCCTACATATTTGTTGGAATTTCTTTTTGTTCTTTTTCTTCCTAAGATTTGCGGCAGGAGCTTGCCGTGCGAGAGAGGCAGGCAGATGTATCCAGGATGTCTGCTCCGAGTTCACCCACACAGGATAATGTAAAGATGGACACCGCTGTGCAGGCCTCCCTCTCGCTGCCTGCTACCCCACTGAGCAAAGGTCTGGATAACGCCTTTGCCAACCAAACAGGTACCTGCAGCCCATCTTTCTCTTCCTCATCATGCAAGTACACGCAGGGAAATCTGAGTGGCTCTTTATTTAAATGTTCTGCTGTGTTTATTTGCATTTAAAATATTTCTGTCTGTAATGACCAAGCTGCACGATCACTTCTTAAACCTTCGAGGGAGTAGAAAATCATCTTGAAAAATCCCTTTTCAGGCCAATGAAATGGGGAGAAAAAGCCTAATTATAAATAAATTGTAATAATAAAATAAAAAGTAAATAAATAAATTTCTTTACTCTTTTCTACCCAGTGCTCTCAAATGGCTATGGCAGCAACACCCCACTGACTCCCTCAGCAAGAATATCAGCCCTCAACATTGTCAGTGATTTGCTCCGGAAAGTTGGGGTGAGTCATTCCTACTTCCTGTTTCCGGTCCCCATTTCCACCTCCGGCTTCATGTCTGAAGTCTGTATCTTTCCTCTTCATCTTCTGTGTCCTCACAGGCTCTGGAGTCGAAGCTTGCCGCCTGCAGGAACTTCGCCAAAGACCAGAAAGCTCGCAAGGCGTACGGTCTCGACAACAGCAATGCGCTGAATGCAAACTACTCACAAGCACTCCACACATCATATTTTGATAAAGCGTGAGTTATGAGTCATTATTGCCTATTACTGTCTCATGTGGGTGTGGACACCATGGTTGTATTTGTGGGAAAGTATCTGAGACTTGTGTGCATTTTTCCCCTGCAGGACTGAGATGGTCATATTCCCTGCATTAATTTGGGGTAACTGTAGTTCCTTCACCTGTTGTGCGACTGTGTAGAGGGGGCATGCATGCTGCTGCTGCTCTTTAACAAGCCTCTTTTCTCATCTAGTGTTGGGCTAAATAACCATTTAAGGGTGGTGGTGCTGGAATAATCTCTCAACTCCAAACTGACTTGATTGATGTTTTTCTTGTTGATGAAGTGTTTGTTTTCAGCCCTATAGCTAACCAGTGAGTCCATTAACAAATGTCATTTATTTGTTTTCATTTATGGCTGAAAGCTGCTCATAAGATGATTTAGAAGAAAATTTTTGTTCAAATCTTCATGCAGACTGGATTAATTTAGGGAGCTGTGGTGATTTTTAACACTACCTACACAGATATGTACATATTTATTTATTTATCTTACATCAGACATAAAATAAAAACCAATATGATGATTAAAGTGGGAAAAGAAAGCCACAAGGGGAGGAAGAGCATGGAAAATGCTCATTAATAAGCAGTAACTGATGCACATGACATGTCCTGCAGAATTTCCAGGTCTGTTACCGACCACATCCTGTAATTTCCCGATGGCAAACATCCCGTCCCAGAGGATGAGCAGAGAACAGCACCGTGGATATTTTATTGCCGAGGACAAGGCTGGTGTCATTCTGTGTTTGTGTTACTGTCAGCAAAACCAGAGAAAAGCATGCAGTGATGCTGGGATTGCGCTTACTCACAGAAGCAGGCACCGTGATGAGTAGTTGTTCGAATACTTTTTTGAGTGTGTCTGCTTAGTTGCTGTCCTTGTTGTGTAGTGTCATCACAACAAATGAGAGTGAGCCTCAATCATCCTCTGAAATTTACACTTCCGGGGTTTTGGTGTGTTTTGCAGCAACAGTTGAGCTCTATGGCACCAATAACTATGACATCAGGCACATAAATACCTGCCAGTAGGATCAGGCTGTTTTTTAACTTCTTTATGGGTTTATGTGATGACAAAGGTTATGTTAAATTCTTCTGCTCTACATGCTTGTGGTGGAAACAGATACTTATTGTGGGGACTGGCCATAAGAGGGAGTGTAGTGTTTCTGCTGTGCAACAGAAGCAGCCAGTGTGGGTACACAACAAGGACATTGAGCGATTTCAGTACAGAGATGAAGGGTACAGTAACGTTCACCTTCAGTCTCTTACTAAACTAAAATCTGTGCACCTTCCTGTTGTGTCTGCCCATTTATTAAACAGAATTCTATTCTATGGTTTAGTAAACAAAATTAGCCAATAAAGGAAAATTACCTGAGGCCTGTCCTACAGAGCAGGATTTCATCTTAGCCAAGTAACTTCGGGGTTAACCCGGGGTTTTCTGTACTATGAAGGTGGTTCACTTCAGGCGGTTCCTGGAGGATGAAGGAATTGATACCACTGACTGGCCCCATGCTCACCTGAAACCCAATAGATAAATAAACCCAATAGAACACCTCTGGGACATTATGTTTTGGTCCATCTGATACCACCAGGTTGCACCTCAGACTGTCCAAGAGCTCAGCGATGCCCTGGTCCAGATCTGGGAGGAGATCCCCCAGGACACCATCTGTCATCTTTTGAGGGGCATAGCCCTTCATTGTCAGGCATGCATGCCTTCAGATAGGCCACACTTGACTTATTTTCTTGCTCTAATTCAGACTTTTGCAACATTTGCTTTTTTTTCCTTTTAGACTATTTTAGTTGTTGGAAAACTGGTACGTGCTCAGTATCAACAGAGGAAACTTGCTTTTCTGTCGGTACAGGAGCTCAGATACACAGAAACTATATCTGACACCAGTAAAGTACATTTCCATGTAATGCCCAGCCCAGTCTTAGACATTTATTTTCACTGGCACTCCTCCAGAGCTCTTAGAGCTCTTCCTTCTGTGCTTTCCAAACTCATGACTCTGACCTAATGAAAGGATGCCTGTCATACCCCAGCTATCACCCACAGAGGAACCCAGTCAAACCAGTCAGATAACTCCGGCTCACTCTCCTGTGTCCTTTCTGTGTTCAGCTTTTATTTTTAGCTACTCATGCCTGTGTTCATTGATGGCGCCTCATGTCTGCTATGCAGCTGTTGTCCTGTGTGTGAGCTGGAGGGCAGTTGGTAATGAGGACAGCACCACCTCCTGGTGTGCTGGGTGGTGCTCTGAGCTGTGTCAACAGCTTTTTGATTTGGTACAACTGAGAGAAGCTTCGAGGCAATTTGATCTCTTTTTACCATTTATCTATAAGTTTCAGTAGTGTGTTGTAACTAAGTATATTTTCTCACCTACTCCCTATATATATATATATATATATATATATATATATATATATATATATATATATATATATATATATATATATATATGAGTAACATTGATGACACTTTTACTTGTTTTGAATATTTAATGGGAACTGTTATGGTGTGGTATGCAGAATTCCAGCTCTCTTTTTAGTCTTGGACTCTACCAGCGTAGCTTTGCATGAAACATAGTTCAAAATAATTCTTTATTTGATACTGAGCATTGGTGTCTTAAACAAGCTCCTTATTCATTATCTATATATTTGATCTAACTCTTATATTTATTTTAATGACTGATCATTTTTATTATATCCTGCTTCCTGACTTTCCTAATCTGGCAGAAACCGCCTTGTTTGCATTAAAATAAACTGGCTTTGATTGGAGATTGGTAGCAGGTTCATTTCTGAGGCCTTTTGTTTTGTTTGAAAAGTCTGTTTTCTCGCAGCAGGACCATGAATGGACTGGAAGCTGGTACCCGGATTGCCATCACGGCGCCCCCTGCTGCCTCCTCCCCCGGTTTAGTGCCCCTGGCTTTGTGACGTCAACATGAAACCCAAAAGAAAGAGAAGGTCCTAAAAGAGGGAACACGAAAGGCTGATGCTGTAAAACTTTGATGTACTGTTACCGTGGGTCATCTCCTCGTCTTCCCTCTCTCTCTGTCTGTTCTCACTTGTGCTTCGTTTGCTGTAAATTTGGGATCCTGTCTGTAAACGATGTGTTCTTGTATCTACTCTTTGCTCTCTGACTCACAAAGACTGTGCTTACTTTGATTTCTGAGGATCTCCCCTGACATGTGAAGTGGTTTCTAAGAATAGCACATCATCTATAAAAGGAAATATTATGCAATTAGTGTTGGAAATGTTGACGGGACATTTTAATGTAAGCAGTAACTCCAATTAAACCACTTGTATTCACTGCTGAACCCTCTTATTATAAAAAAAAAAAAAATCATTAATGGGTTGTCACATGTGCAGATGGCCTGAATAATTGTTACCCATGACTCCATCAATTATTGTTTCCAAATCTCCAACCTAAGAGTCATCCAGGGTTTAAACACCATCCCAGCATCTAGCTGATGATCCCAGCTTCAGTGCTCATCTTTATGCTCTTGTATTGACCCCATACTTGGTTTCACAGAGTCGAGGGGAGTCTTTTATTGAGCCTGACACACCATGTAACTTCTGAACTGTGTGACATGACGTGTACAGTATTGGTCATATTGATCGTTATTGACAGGCAGCCAGTAAAGCAGTGCTGTCATTGCGTTTGGACCAGTTAGCCAGCATTCGTACATCCTGTAGTCGAAGCGTTTTATCCACATTGTTTTTTTAAAATTATTATTATTTGAGGTGATGTCCAAACCTTTCTCAGTTGCAAGTGAAGCACTTTGGTTTTTTCATTCGAGTGCAATATTTCCTGTTTGTGGGTTTAATTTAATTCAGATTTCTTTTATAGCATGTTTCAATAAAAGATGGCATTATACCACACTGATTGTTTTAACTGGTTCCTGAAGTCATTTTCACCCTACCATTTAGCTAAAGATGTTCGTTTGACTTATTTGATCTACAAAATCTGGGAGCCTGTCGCAGCTGTCATGGGGTGAGAGGCAGGGTACACCCTGTACAGGTCGCCAGCCTGTCGCAGGGCCAACACAGAGAGACAGACAACCATTTGCACCTATGGGCAATTTAGAGTCCCCAATTAACCTAACCCCAGTAACAGCATGGCTTTGGACTGTGGGAGGAAACCGGAGTACCCAGAGTAAACCCACGCAGACACGGGGCATACACACCAACTCCACACAGAAAGACCCCAGCCAAGGTGGAATCGAACCTAGGACCTTCACAGACTTGTGAAGTAGCAGCGCTAACCGCCACACCACCGTGCTGCCCCGGCAGGATACTCTGTGTGACGTAATGTGTAGAAGTAGTACAAAGAGTGTGCATTTAGAGTTTCAGCTGCTCCCAACAGATAAACCTGCATACCTGATCTGGCACAGCTTTTGCACTTGACACCCTTCCTACCTGTGCTTGTGACTCATTTTGAGGCTGCGTTTGAACTGGGCAACTTTGCATGGAGGGCTGTGGTGTGGCGTTACCCACCGCACCACAGGAAAGCCCTACAAGTAAGTTAATCAGAATTAACACTAATGACTTAAATCAGGAACATGTTTACTGTCATCATACAGAAAGTGAGCATTAGGCTGCGATGCAGTCTGCTTACCATTAGCAACCATTCTTCCTGGTGTCCCCTTCTGGCCACCAGGAAGAATGCGAGTTTAAGACACTTATGCAGAGGTTTCACTTATTTAGACCCACAAGGTCCATCCATATTTATGTACAGTTGTTGATTATACTGTACCCGTTACCTTTAGCTACCTTCTACCTGTTTATAAGACACAGATCCCTTGGGGGATGTCAGGAACTCATCCTGCGTAAAAACATCTGCTGACTCAAATATGTGGAGCTGCCTGCTGTTGCATGCCCTAATGGATAAAGGGGGTAGCCCAAAGTAACTTTTTTAAAATTTTTATTATCTTTTTCCTCCATTAATTTTATCTTACAGCATTTAGTTACCATTTACAGACTGAGATTTCCACTGCACATCTAATAATGACTGATATTTCAGTTTAGATTTATTTAACACTGATAGTGAATTTAAATCCTTTGACAGTAAAAGCTCCAAATTAAAAAGTGAGTGCAGCTGTTTGAGTGCAGCCATCACAACATCTGAACACAACATCAACAAAAAAAAAGTCCATCACTTGCACTTTCAGCAACACTGAGCACAGAAGTTTGATTTTCCTGCTTACTTAAAAAGTGAAGGCAGGCCTGATGTTTCTCATACAGGATTCGAGTCTTAAGATAAACTGAAACAAAAAAAAAAAACACATGAAAATCTAAAAGCTCTGCTGTGTGCACTTTAAATAAATGATCCTTAAGAATGTATAACACAAATGATTTATAGATGAAGAGATCATATTTTCATTGAAACAGTCCCTTAAGTTGCAGTCAACTCTGCCACCTGCTGGACAAACAGTACAAGGACAGACATGGTTTAAGAACCTTTTGTTAAATGAAGCAGCTGGCATCTTGCACAGTAGATGTGGCCAGTTTCCATTACTGTCTTTGCACAGCTGGATGGGTGCAGCATCCACACGCTTAGACCCGCTCTGTATTACAGTCCACTGCAGAGGCACTGAGCAGCACAGCTGTGAGGTTCAGGCTGCCGCCGCCTTCAGCCGCTACGCCCTTGCTGCTTCTTCTTCTCTGTCAGCTCGTCGATCTGCCGCTGCCGCCTCTCCAGCACCTCCATCCTCTTGGCATCACTGCGCGCTCTCTCCTGAGCCCTGAGCTCGACGATGTCCTCAAAGAACCTCTGTCTGCACAACAGAGGAAGTATTGGATGAAAACAAATGGCAAAAGGTGGAGAACGAGGGGAAAAACGTTGATGCTGGAACCATTGTTCCAATATTACATGGTGGTTCAGTGTAAGAAACCAGTGGAAAAGCAACAAATAACAATGGCTACTTTCATTTCAGTTACTTTACTACTGTTTCCATTTTTACAACAGTAAAAAACTGTTTTCCAATGTGTAGTTTTTAATAGTTTCTTTATAATTGAATACATTAATTTTCCTTCTTTTGTCAAAATTTGACCAGTCACAGAAATAGATAAAAAGTCACCAGAATCATCAGGATTCATCCCCTGAAATCTATGAACATCTACAAAAGATTTACACAAAATCCAAAGGTGGCAAATAAACCTGAACACCTAAAACCTAAAGATAAAGGGACTGCCATTTACAGTCAGGCCCACAAGCTTTTGGACAGTGATGATTTTTGTATTTTTTCCTCTGTACACCACCACTGTGGATTTAGAAAACTTTCAGCTTTAATTCGAAGGGTCTAACAAAATGTTTGCATTAACTTTTAGGAATTCCATCCATTTGTAGTCAGTTGCAGTCGATGCCTGCCTGAAGTCTACAACATCATCAGATGCTCTTTTTCCCCCCTTGAGATGCTCTGCCAGGCCTTTGCTGCAGCTACCTTCAGTTGCTGCTTGTTTTTGGTTCTATCAATATTCAGTTTTCTATTCAGTAACAGAAAAGCTGCTCTACTGAGCTGAGATCAGATGACTGTCTTGGCCTTTTTTTTCCCTGTCTTTCTTTTTTTGTTTACCTTGAGGAACTTAGGGTGAGTATGACTGTGAGAAGGGGATCTGCTGCCATGGCTCTTTTTCTCATAAGTTTACATGTATTTTCTTGGGAAATTTACCCATGTTCTAAAACTCTGAGGTTTTTGTCTTTTACCCCTCTCCCCGGTGGCCCTAATACTTCATTGTACTGCTTCCCCTGTAGTACTTTGAGAGACTGAAGTTTTTAATAGCATTTAGTAGCAAGCGCGCACCTTATTGGTACGTAAAGGTGACCGAGCTATAATAACAGGTGAGCGTTACCTGTTGATGAAGGCAGCAGCGAGTCCCACGATGATCGTCCCAAACAGGATCGGTTTGGCGAGTCGTTTCCCGGCGGACAGTTTGTGCTGCTTCATTGTTTTGGGTTAATTTTAAATAAGATAACTGACAGAAGAAGCTAACTTACATCCACGTTATTTAGACTGACCTTCCCCTGCAGTTGGCTGAGGCGATACACACGCCTCCTGCGTGTCCTGAACTTACTCACGACTTCCGGTACCACCTGAAGTCAGCTTCCGCTTAAAAGTCATTTCTCTTGTTTTAATCCATTAACTGTCATGAAACTATTTTAATACTTTAAAGTTTAAAGAAAAAGAAAAAACACGTAGTCTTCTACATGTACCGTGGCTGCAACGATAAGCATTTTCTGATTTTAGGAAACATTTTTGGTTAAAAAAAAAATACTTTTAATGTAATTTAAAGTGTAAATTCAAAATTAAAATGATATTTTCTTATGTGTGAGTGCGGTTTGACCAAATCTTAGCTGATCGAAATCAATTTTAAAACAGATCGATTAAGCGGAACTTTCAGCTCGGTCGCGCAGCTACACGGAGGTATTTCAGAGTCAGACCGAAGTGGGAACCGTCTGAAAAATAAAAATAATCCGCAATTATTGTTATTAACAGAAATCTTGGTTTATTTAACCGCTTATCTTTTGTATAACGTGGACAACGGAGCTGACGGTTGATGATGTGGAGCAGCGGCTCGTCCCGGAGCTCCGACCGCTTCGAGTATTTACAATCTCTGGTCACCGAGTTTCAGGACACCGACAGTGAAGGTGGGAGCAGCGGATTGCATTCAACTGTGCTTACAGCCCCATTCAGCTTTAAGTTCAGCTGTACTCAGAGCGGTCTCAGGGCACTTTATGTAGCAAGGTAACACTATGCATTATTAGATGATTTTTAGAAGGGTAGATCTATAAAAACGCATTTACAAAGTAAATGTTTTTCTTCTCACTCCAGCATCTGAATGCTTGAACTTTTGTATCAGGAATAGAATAGAAATTACCTTTTCCGTCTAAATTAAATTAAAGCTGATGGACCTGCTAATTCTGGTGACTTAGCAGTGAGCACAGAGCCCACTAGCCCTCAGGCCACCCTCATGAAGTCTGTCTCTGATTGTTCGGTCAGAGACATTCACACCAGTGGCTGCTGGAGGTCATTTTGGTGTTGAGGCTCTCCTGGGAGACACAGCAAACCTTCTGGCATTGGCACATATTGATGTGCCATCCTGGAGAAGTGCGACCTCTGTAGGGTCCAGGTATGGCCTCATGCTACCAGCAGTGACACTGACCATAGCAAAATGCAAAACTAGTGAGAAACACTGAAAGCTGAGGAGGGAGAATGTGAGTGGCCTCCACCTGTAACACCATTCCTGTTTTGGGGTTGTCTCATTGTTGCCCCTCTAGTGCACCTGTTGTTAACTTCATGAACACCAAAGCAGCTGAAACTGAGTAACAACCCCCTCAGCTACTTACCTGACCACATCAATATCCCAGATGTTGTCTTGATGGTAAACTCTGATTAAAAAGTGTTCCTTTAATTTTTAAGCAGTGTTCTGAGAGGAGTCCTCAGGAGTCCAGTTAAGGACAGGAGGACACAGCTCACACTGAGACAGCTGGTCTTCAGGATATCCAGGGACAGCATCAACATGTTTCACTTTTCTCCCTGTATTCAAATATGTTTCATGTTAGTTTTAATTGAAAATAAGCTGTTATAAACAAGCACAACGCATTTGAACGTCAGGAAATACGGACAAGCAGAAGATTCAGTTCAAAATAGATTGAAGCCAGACATCAAGGTTAAAACTTTGGAGTTTTAACTTTAATCTCAGCCGAGTCGATTTGCTTGGGAACAAATAAAACACTGAAAAACCAAAGATCACCTGTTGGATATCACGAGGTTATATCCTGTGTTTACCCTCCACTGGGAGGTGCATGTCAGCAGGAGTTGTGAAAACAGTGTGACAGGAGCAGGCTGTTCGGACCACCTGGTCAGCTGATAGCTATCTCTCAAAACATTGGAGCACTTTTGCAAGTAGACACTATTGTGACTAATTTACCACATATTTGAAGATTACATCACTACATTATCACCTAAAAAAAGCTTGTCTTGACTTGCTGTGCAGGGCGACCAGTCAGATGCTGGGGTCTGTTGACCAGCCACAGTGACAGTTTAAATGATTTCATGATGCTCAGCAGTACAGGAACCTTGACCTATTTAATTAATAAAATAATGAGGTAATTAAATATATTTTAAATAAAATGAATTGATATTTTAATACATTTTCATGTATTTATTTAATTTATTTATTTTTGGCACTCTTTGTACACCACAGTATTCATTTTATGTGATTTACATGAATTAGTTCCAGTAGTTCTTGAGCTTTGTTGTTGCTCTTCAGATGCAAAGGAGCAAGTCCTGGCTAATTTAGCCAATTTTGCATATGATCCAAAGAACACTGAGTATCTGCGGGAGCTGCAGGTGACCGATCTCTTCTTGGACATGTTGACTGAGGAGAATGAGAACTTTGTGGAGTTTGGGATGGGTGAGTGCCGCAGTGATCTGTCTGTCATTGTCTGCAGTGACTATCATCCCTTTATCTCTCATTTTCTGTTTCTGGTGATTTCAGGAGGGTTGTGTAACCTCAGTATGGACCCTGAGTGCAGAGATGTCATCCTACAGAGTGACGGGATCAGCTTAGTCACAAACTGCCTGTCGAGCCGGAGGGAGGAGACAGTCCTGTCAGCCATCACCATCCTCATGAACCTCCTGACACCTGCGTCACGCTCTCAGATCACGGATCCCGCCATCCTGCAGTGCATGCTGCGCTTCTCCCTCTCTGAGAGCCCCCGTATGCGCAACCTGGCTGCTGTGTTTCTGCAGGACTGCTGCACCGAGGAGCAGGTGGCCCAGGCGCAGCGACAGATGGAAGGGCAGCAGACGGCACTTGGCATCCCGCTGCCCAAAGACTAAACACACAGCACAGAAGTGCATAAGTTTGCTCTCTGTGAGAGTATCAGAGATATTTACATTCTGGGGCTAAAATGTTGCATTCATGTAACTGTAAAAAAAAAAAAAGTCCTGCTTTTTGGAATTAATGAAATAATTATCTCAGGAATTCTGAGTAAACTTTTCATTAAGAAAAATAAAATAATAATATATTAACAAGATACCTTAAAATACCAAAAGAGCCTCTTTTTGTTTTGGGTAAATAAATATTCTTCATGAAATATGACAGTCTGACACCAATAAATGCCCCGCAGATATGAGTCAAAAGAGCAAACATCAGCCTAAAACAGCTGACATTCAGCTGATATATCGCTGCATCCTTAGTTATATTTGGTGGTCTCAGTTCTGAAATCGCAAACATGTAACAGACTCTAAATTCAGCGCAGTGCACCCTGCAGAGGTAAAACCTAAAGGCAAACAGCAAATGAAACCAAACATGTAGAAGGAAGGTATTTATATCACCCACAAGTAATACTACTAATGAGTCATTCAAATGTACTACAGAAAAAATGATTTGTAATTTAGTTTGTGAACGGTAAATAGTACATATAGAAAGGTGTGTTTGGTTATAGACAAAGAGATAAGAAATTAAAGCTCTGGGAATTCTGGGTCACCTTATTTTTCCATCTTCATCAAACCTACGTCCGCACGTACACAGATACGTGCTGTGAAGAGCATGCCAACGTGACATCCTCAAACAAACGATAACACGGCGTGCAGTTTTTGATGCTGCAGGACAAACTCCATGTCCTTTGTCCACATGGAAACGCAGTACCTGAAAGGAGTTTTCCAGTGACCTAAAACGCTGTTTACATGTGGACTAAAGGCCAAAACGTTCCAAAAGTACGCATGGAGAGGGCTGAAGTTTATAGAATATATGAATGTATGGTTAAATATGAATTATTCTTTCAGCTGCTGCCTTTAGGGGGTGCCACAGCAGATCATCTGCCTCCATCTCACTCTCCCATCCTCCTGCCTGGCAGCTCCATCTTCACCATCCTTTGTCCAGTATATCCACTCTCCCTCCTCTGCACATGTCCAAACCATCTCAGCCTCGCCTCTCTAACTTTGTCTCAACCTGAGTTCAATTTACATTAAATCACAAGCCTGACATCACCACACGCATCACATTATCCTTTCAGTCTGTTAGATACACCCAGACGTCTATAAAACTCCACCCATGTAACCTGAAAATTTCCCTCCTAACCATTGTTTTGTGTACTAAGCCAGGAATAAACTGTAGCTTAGCTGTTATTTAACATGTAATGTGAATTGTTTTATTTCCCCTGTTCAGCTTAGTATAGTTTGTATTGTTAGTATAGTTTGTATAATTTATACCTCCATTGTTTGTATTTATTTATTGTGCATATTAAGCTGCTGGATGCCCTAATTTCCTTAGGGATCAATAAAGTATCCATCAGTTATATTACCTAGAAGACAGTGAAAATGCCAAGATAATGGATGCATCAGTGATATACAGTTAGGTCCACCAAAATGCAACATGTCCACACCTCTTATCTACTCAAGAAGGGAACAGGCTTGAAACAGCTTCTCAGCCTGAAAGTACAAATTACAGCCTTTTTTTTTATTATTACAAAGTAAATTTTAGTAAACATCACTTGAGTTAAATGTGGGTGTCTGTGTTTCAGTCACATGTTGATGGTTTGAATTAAAATCAACTGTGGTGGTGTACAGAGGCAAAATTACACATGCTGTCCAAAAACTCCATGGACCAAACTGCAATTCTGTTTGTACTTTATGAGCACTGATATTTTAGTTTGAGATGCACTTTCGTCTTTGTGCTTTAAACAAAATCATGCAACAAAATCACCTTTTTTGAACCAACAGTCACTGATTGAAGAAATAAATCAGTGGAAGTTTTTTGGATTTTGTATTTAAATTGAAACCCCACGTAAGACGCTCTCAGAGCCAACACAACCACTGTTTCTCATTTTTGAAGCAAAATACATGTAGGTGAGGTCTGCAGGTCGCCTGGAGTTTGCAGGCTGTTCCTCTATAAATAAGTTTATGTGTGGAGGGTAAAAATGTAAGCATGGTTTTGTGTGTACACGTTCATACTTCAGGCTCCAGATGTTGAACCTGCTCTGACTCCTGCAGAGGTTCTGGATGTGGTTGAGGTTCGGAGATTGGTGCAGTTTTTCACACCAAAGTGAGGACAACCGTTTCTTTATGGAGGCATTGTCATTTTAAAACAGGAAAAAGACAAACCAAACTTAATGCCACAAGAATGTAAGTGATGTTTTTATCATCCAGAATAAATCTGAACAACAAATTATTCTGCCCACCACCGGTCTGCAAAACTTTCCATTATTTGCATGTCAGAGCTTAGTTTTGGTGCTTTTTTCTGCCTCATGAGGGAGTACAAGATACTTTTGTTGCCATAAAAAGGCTCATCTAATGGCAATTTTATTTATATAGCACATTTCATTACATGCAAACTCAATATGAGGCTAACATACAAACCCAATGCCTTAGGGTGGTGAAAACGGCAAAATATAATAAAACCAAACCTCGAGTGCAGGTCTGTGTGAATAAAAAGGCTTTTAAGTCTGTTTTTGAATGATTGCACACTTGTAACTGATCTCAGGTCAGCAGGCAGCTTGTTCCAAAGAACAGGAGCACAGTAACTGAAAACACCTTCAGCACACAGATCTGATTCTGGAACAGTTCACAGATCTGCAGCTGATGACCTGAGGGAGGAAGTCAGAGATGCACTGGGAGACCAAACCACTGAGAGTTTTATGATCTAATAAAGTATTTTAAAGGTGATTCTATGTTGCTCTGAGAGCCAAAGAAGTGACTTCAGTACTGAGGTGCTATGATCCCATTTTCATGTACCTGTGAGGACTCTGCTCGTGGCTGCATTTTTAATGAGCTGAAGTTGATTTGGATAATCCTGCAAATAGAGAGCTACAAGAATCTCACATGCTTGATATAATGCATACAATAATTTCTCAGTCAATTTGAGATAGAAATTTCCTAATCTTAGATATAAGGTAAATGGACTAGTTCTTAGCACTTTTCTACTCTGAGCGCTTTACAACAAGTTTGCATTCACCCACTCATACAAGCACTTCCATCTTTAGCTAAGTTCTTATGATCTACCATTCACACTCCAATGGTTGTGTTGGAAAGCAATTTGGGGTTCAGTATCTTGCCCAAGGATACTTTGGCATGCAGCCTGGGCAGCCAGGAATTGAACTGCCAACCTTCTGATTAGTAGGTGACCTGCTCTACCTCCTGAGCCACAGCATAACAGCCGTAACAACTGTCAACATAACAGAGAACATGTAAGTGCAAGATTTGCACATCACATCATTAAAACTTATATAATTTGATAGGAAAATTGATATATCAAATATGTATATATATTACTTAGGCTACAATATTAATTTTATTTCACGTTACAAGAGCATCTGGCCCTCACACTCTGCTGAGAAAAATTCTAGCCCTTGTACAAATGTACACTGCTCACAAAAATAAAGGGAACACTCAAATAACACATCCTAGATCTGAACTAATGAAATATTCTCATTGAATACTTTGTTCTGTTCTGTACAAAGTTGAATGTGCTGACAACAAAATCACAACAATCATCAATGGAAATCAAATTTATTAACCAATGGAGGCCTGGATTTGGAGTCACACATAAAATGGAAAAAGTGTGGAAAAACACACTACATCAAAGTCTGTAATGTCCTTAAAACAAGTCAAAATGAGGCTCAGTATTGTGTGTGGCCTCCACGTGCCTGTATGACCTCCCTACAATGCCTGGGCATGCTCCTGATGAGGTGGCGGATGGTCTCCTGAGGGATCTCTTCCCAGAACTGGACTAAAGCATCCGCCAACTCCTGGACAGTCTGTGGTTCAACGTGACGTTGGTGGATGGAGCGAGACATGATATCCCAGATGTGCTCAATCGGATTCAGGTCTGGGGAACGGGCGGGCCAGTCCATAGCTTCAATGCCTTCATCTTGCAAGAACTGCTGACACACTCCAGCCACATGAGGTCTAGCATTGTCCTGCATTAGGAGGAACCCAGGGCCAACTGCACCAGCCTATGGTCTCACAAGGGGTCTGAGGATCTCATCTTGGTACCTAATGGCAGTCATGCTACCTCTGGCGAGCACACGGAGGACTGTGTGGCCCTCCAAAGAAATGCCACCCCACACCATTACTGACCCACTGCCAAACCAGTCATGCTGAAGAATGTTGCAGGCAGCAGATCGCTCTCCACGGTGTCTCCAGACTCTGTCACATTGGTCACATGTGCTCAGTGTGAACCTGCTTTCATCTGTGAAGAGCACAGGGCACCAGTGGTGAATTTGCCAATCCTGGTGTTCTCTGGCAAATGCCAAGCATCCTGCACAGTGTTGGGCTGTGAGCACAACCTCCATCTGTAGACGTCGGGCCCTCATACCATCCTCATGGAGTGGGTTTCTAACCGTTTGTGCAGACACATGCACATTTGTGGCCTGCTGGAGGTCATTTTGCAGGGCTCTGGCAGTGCTCCTCCTGTTCCTCCTTGCACAAAGGCGGAGGTAGCGGTCCTGCTGCTGGGTTGTTGCCCTCCTACGGCCTCCTCCACGTCTCCTGGTAGCGCCTCTGGACACTACGCTGACAGACACAGCAAACCTTCTTGCCACAGCTCGCATTTATGTGCCATCCTGGATGAGCTGCACTACCTGAGCCACTTGTGTGAGTCCATCTCATGCTACCACAAGTGTGAAAGCATCACCAACATTCAAAAGTGACCAAAACATCGGCCAGAAAGCATAGGTACTGAGAAGTGGTCTGTGGTCCCCGCTTGCAGAACCACTCCTTTATTGAGTGTGTCTTGCTAATTGCCAATAATTTCCACTTGTTGTCTATTCCATTTGCACAACAGCATGTGAAACTGATTGTCAATCAGTGTTGCTTCCTAAGTGGACAGTTTGATTTCACAGAAGTTTGATTTACTTGGAATTATATTGTGTTGTTTAAGTGTTCCCTTTATTTTTTTGAGCAGTGTAGTCGATGACCTCTGACGTAAAACTTCAACCCTTTAAATACGATGAGAGCCAATCAAGAGCCTGACCTGTTAAACCAACAATCATGAACCCTTTGAATCAGAACGTCATCATCAACAGTGTCAAACGTAGTAACGAGAACTAAGACTGAAACTCTGAGTCACTGTTGAGGACTTTAATAAGAGCCGTTTCTGCTTCTGAACCCTGTTGGTGCTTATCATAAAGTATGTGAGGTGAAAGGTTTTCAATCTGTCGTCTGTAAACAATGATTTCAAATATTTTACTGAGGAATGAAAAAATTTTGTTGAGTAGCGGTGTGGTGCCAGACTGTCGAGAGATGTTGATCATATTTACTAATTGATTAGTAAAACAAAGATACAGATTTGAACAGTTTGGTGGGAATGGGCTTGAGTAAAGAGAGACTTTAACTGATTAATAACTTCTTCCAGATCTTTATATTTTACAGGAGATGTTGTGCTTATTGCAGTAATTTGATCAGAATTTGAGACAGTGATATGACTGAGAGGCTAAAATATTACCTCCAATATCAGAAACATTCACCAAGGGTTTGATTGAGAGATTATTATTACTACAGGTAATACTGATGATCAAAAGAACACATGGTGACAATTTCCAAACAAAAGTCCTGAGTGGAAAAAGAAGTGATTAAGAATAGGCTCAATGTCCCAAATGTACATTCCTTTGCTTCTCCCTGTTAAAACCACCTCCTGCACTTGGTGATCTCAGTAAGAATACTGTGTCCTAAAACATTTAATCCAAACCCAAAATATGTAAAATAAAAAATGAAAAATAAACCTTGAGGTTTGCTCTTAAGAACCAGGAGTGCCGTTTGTTTCCTTTTGGGCTCTGAAGAGCTATTTCTGGGCTGAGTCCTTCAAGTCTAGACAGGAGACGACATCTGATCCAGAAGCTCAGCGTCAGGTGAACTGCACATGCAGCCCGGTCAGGAAATTCTTTACAGCTCTCAACAATGCTCGCTCAATTTAAAGCTTACATTCTT
Organism: Pterophyllum scalare; assembly: GCA_024447675.2. Taxonomy (NCBI): domain Eukaryota; kingdom Metazoa; phylum Chordata; class Actinopteri; order Cichliformes; family Cichlidae; genus Pterophyllum; species Pterophyllum scalare. Next base: position 25,785 of record JAMQGT020013614.1, read on the forward strand.
TAAATCGGAGTGTGCGCACACATGTGTTTCTGAATGGCATTTCAAGAGCTTAACGAGCCATGCACCTGCCATCCAGAACAATAAAAACACCTTCATTCTTCCCATAAAAAGAGCAAGACATGCCTGGTTTTTATAACTTGTAAAACGGTTTATTTCAAGATTATATAAAGAAGACTTTGTAGCTTTCTGCAAAATAAAAAAGTAGTGACATCATTAAAAAAGGTCTACAGATCATTATGCATGCATTGGATTCACATTTCAACACACATTTAATCAAACTGCAGGATTTAAAAATGACAAAACTACTGTCACTTAATATTTTTAAAATTCATATTAAAAACTTTAACCTTGTCTCCTCTTGGTGCATGACTTCATAAAAAGGCCTTTAACCCTAAAACACTAACGTCGGGGGATTTTAGTTCCGACATTAATGATAATTATTATTATTGTTATGACAAAACTGCACGTTAGTGTTCTGGGGTTAAAAGCATGAGGAAATAGTGTTTCTATCTGGAACTATTTTCTGCAGCAGATGCAGAACATTGTATGGAGGGGGGACTACAGTAGCTAAGGACACTAATTCACATTTATCCCTTTAACCACCAGTTACAGGAGGATATACTTGGCCTCTATGGGGCGCCACAGCGGACTTTCCACAGAAAGCTCTGATAGTCTCTTATCTTGTTTTAAGATGTTCTGATTGTATATAGTAATCAAATTACTTCCATACATGGCTGGAGCTTTTCATTTTCCCTCCTTCAGGTACAGCTCCTTCTCGACTTGTTCACGCAGTTTGTTCTTTTGGATCTGAGGAGACAGAAGAATCAATGCACTACTCAATAAAAGTTCCTGCAGTAGCACTGAATGTACCAATATGAAAAGTCAGAATATGGGAAAATTTATGGGAGGGGCAAAAACCCAACAATTCATATGTTAGGGGTGAGTGTTTTACTGTATGCTGATGATTCCATCTTATTCCTTAGGAATTAGAATGCAAATCAATATTTGTGACTAACTGGGGTCAATACAATAATTATTTTAAACTGATCTAAAAAAGAATCTTTCATCATGAGTGGAAGTAGCCATCAGAGATCAACTGCATCACTGTGTAAACCACCAAAACTATAAATTAATGCAATACAATTACTAGTAATTACACTCGACTGCTCCATGGTATCAGCATCAAGGGGGACCCCAAGAGCTGAAGAGGAAACCTGACGCTGAAGTTGGCTTAGTGACAATAAAGCACAATTATTTTTAAACAGCACCATCATATCATCAAATGTCAGGAAATCTTTGCCACCCTCTTAAAATAACGGCTAATGAGTCTTATTTTTATTTTTTTTAAACGAAAGTTTCATTTTTGCCTAAACCATCTTATTTTCAATGTTTGACTCAATATATACACATCCTATCAGCTGATATGTTGGGTTTTTGAAATCACCAGATATACTAGCTGTGGCTTAGGAGATAAGTCTGTTTAATAATTGGAAGATCAGATGTTTGGTCCCCCGGCTCCTCCAACCTGTATGCTGAAATATCCTTGGGAAAGATACTTAACCCCAAGTTGCCCACCAATCCATCAGAGCGCGAGTATGAGATGGAGTATTTTGTTAACCTTCTCATACTTTACCCATATTATTATTGTAAGATGTACATTTTAGAAATAACTTTTGGTCTGAATTATTATGGATAAGGCAAACACAAGGTGGAATTTCATTTTACTTAAAGTTCATCTTTTAGTTTAGCATTTCATGGATGAATGAGTATTTCTCTGCTTGTTTAGTTTCTGCACACAGCTGCTTTAATGCACATCTGCAGCAGTCAGACTGGAGCAGCAGAGGCTCTCCTAGCTGTGAACTCCAACTGTGCGTGCACACACACACTTCCAGTGGTGGATGTTCATGGCCAAAGTTTTTTCTACTCATGATCCTTTATGTCAGCAGAGAAGTCCTACCCATTTGAGAAGGGTAGCCAATCAAAAGAAAGCTGGCTTAAAGGGAGAGGAACTAAAACGGCTTAAACTGAGGGGTGCACCAAACCCTGTAACAGATTAAAAGTTTCAGATCCTTATTTATCATGCAAATCTACTCTAGTTGAATCCAAGAATCAAAATATACATGCCGAGATGAATAGGTTCACTTAAAAGTTAAAAAAAAAAAGATGCAACCCTCACACTTCAGAAGATGAAACCAGAAGATGTTTTGCATTTTTCTGCAAGTTTTGTATATTGTATTTGATCCATTTAAAAGGAACCTTAAATTGGTATGGTTTTATCTGCTCCAGGTCGAGTCCAGTCTGCCACCCTTCTGGGATTCAGGGCACAGTTTGCGTGCAGACGAGCTAATAGCTCCCGTCCCGCCTGTCTGAGGGCATTCTGGGGCGGCTGTGCAAACACAGCGCCAAGTCTACACTCAATTATATGAAATGGCATCCCACGAGAGAAACACAGGAACCAGAGGGGAGTCTGTGCTTTTGTTTTGGATTTCACCTTTCCCTAAATTATTGCAGACTGTTACAGAAGCTTCTAAATACAGATGTGTTTTTCACTCAGGAGGAATGACATTTTATTGAACCTGTTAGTGTGTAATTTATGTCATTTGTATGAAAGAAGGAAGGAAGAAATTCCTGCTTTTTATGAGCTCGATGGTGGAGCCAGGATTTGGGAAATTACCTTTCCAGTAACAGTCAGTGGGTAGCTGGTTACAAAAAGTATGTAACGAGGAATCTTGAAATGAGAGATCTGAAAAGAGCAAACAGACACTGAGCTGTTCAGACCAAAAAAAGAAAAGAAGTGTGCCACATTATTCCAGCTCATTATGGAACATAAGACAAGAACTGAGCCCCACCTGTCCCTTGCAGTAAGCTTTGATTTCTTCTGCAGTGCAGTCCACGCCATCCACCAGTTTGATGCAGGCGCAGAGCTCCTCACCCATACGCTCATCTTTAACTCCCACCACCTGACAGCAGGAAATGAGGAACACTCAGCATTACACAGTCAGCAGTACGACATGTCAAATCTCTCCAAAAAAAACAAACAAAAAAAAAAACTTGTGATGAAAATAATGCGCACAAGTCAAACAGACATGACATGAAGGACCCAAAGATTAAAGATTAGATAAATGTGAAATTAACCCCTGAAAGAGTTCAAGATAAAAATGTCATTAGAAAAAGAAAAAAAATTATTCCAGAACAAATGTTACATACTGGAAATGAATAAGAAGAAACTAGAAAGACTAACATAGAATAGCAAAAACATTTTAGGCTGAAGATCAAAATAAACCCCTGTGGGGAGCTCATACTGACAGTTACAGTCAACAGAAGCCAAATGCAAGTTCTACAAAATGTCTCTTATTTTTTCTTATTGTACTTAATGGCACTGTAAATATGTTTATGAATATACTGCTCTCGTGTGTTCTGATTGTTGTTGGCTTTTACTGGGACCTGATTGTGTTTCTCATGTGTTGGAATGACAATGAAAACCCTTGAATTCATCCATCCACTTTAATTTATCCTTTCCATCTGTCATAGTGCAAGAAGTAGAGTAAACCTGTACAGGTTGCTAGCCTGTTGCAGGGCTAACCCCTTGAATAAGTAGGGAAGAACCCTCACCTGGCATGAAACTGTTTCACTCACCTGGCCCAATTACTTTTGAGCCTCTGAACATGGAGGACTGCATGACATTGGCTGTAAAACCCACACAGTTGATGCAATAATTACAGGATGAAAATCTGCATTAATCACATCCCGATTGATTCGAATCCTGTGGTGGTGTAACCCAACTGCATCTATGGGGGGGGAGCGGCTTGTTTTTGGAGTTGTAAATATTGCACAGCTGGCTTTTTGTGCAGAGAGTGAAAGTAGCAACACTCAGTAAGATAACTGACCTGCAGATCACCTTTGCTGCAACAATCTCAAGCCAGTCTGACCTTAAAATAAAACTAACGTCTGCGTGCACTTCTGAAGCTGACCGACAGAAACCAAGTACCACCTTTTGGTGCTTCAGGCTCTCCTGACTCTACTCATTTTCCTGCAAGTACCCGTAGAGGTGCTGTTCAGCTCTTGTTGTTTGAACTCACCTGTGCCTCTTTAATTTTGGGGTATTTGTGCAGAAACTGTTCGATCTCTGCCGGGTAAATGTTCTCTCCTCCCCTGATGATCATGTCTTTAATCCTGCCTTCGATCCTGCAGTAGCCAAATGCGTCGAAACTGCCGATGTCACTGGATATTAAACACAGGGATGGAGAACATATCAGCCTTGTAACAGAATCAGAAGTAATTTTTAAAGTCTAACTGCCTGAGAATGTATAAACTACTTGGTTATATTTCAGATTTTCCTGGTGGCTGCTAAGCAGTGATGATTAACTGAAGATTTCCACTCACCCGGTTTTGTACCATCGGTCTTTAGTGATGCATTCTTCCGTTTTTGCTCTGTCACCCCAGTACTCCAACATCACACAGTATCCTCTGATCAACACCTCCCCCTGGGTACCCAGAGGCACGACAATCCCGGTTGTAGGGTCGACTATTTTACCCTGTGGATCAGGTGACTCATGATTTATACTTTAGAGATTCACCAAAAGCCTCTATAAAGAGCTTGAAAAAAAATGTGACTGAACATTTTTGATGTTTCACCTTTCATCCAAGAGACTTCTTCAGCTCTAGAACCAAGTGGTGGAGAGCCCCAGGTATTTAAAGCTCAGTGGGGGTGCTTCGGACCCAGGCACACCCCAAGATAAAAACTCATCCATCACAAGAGCAAAACTCTCAAACACACAATGAGCACCACAGTGAAAGCTGTGCAGTGCAGGGAGGAGTGCTCGGACCTCTGCCAAACCAAACAGCCTCTTCACAAACACACAGGACAAGACTCAGCTGTACATCTGCACCTGAAGGTCAAAGGTCACTCTTTGAAGATGCCAGTGTTCACATTTTGGACCCGGAAGACATATGGCTTGAAAGAGGTGTTAAAGAAGCATCTATGTCCACTGAACAACAATCACTGAACAGAGGAGGTGGATTATGACACCACCTACAATGCAGTCCTGAGATCCCTCCCCCAGGCACCTCACCCACCTTACTTCAGGTGACCTCAGTAGGTCACATGATAGGGTGGGGCAAGGTGTCACAGTGGTTGCATAGGTCATTACCTGAAAACCCTGGTGGTAATGACCCACGCCTTTTTTCACACCTCGGATTCTGTGATGACGCACATGATCAATAGCGGGTAACAACCACCTCTAAAAGGGTTTAAATACCTGGGACTCTCCACCTCTTGGTTTAGAACTGCAGAAACCTCTTGGATGCTGATGTTTGTTCAGGTGTCTCCCCCCCACACACAGTTTTGTGAGGGCCCCTGCAGAGCTCAAGACCTGCAATGACTGCCCACATCAGTCCCGTTTCTGCGTCGGTGAGCTCGCTGTGCCCACACATTATTCACTTCCCCACCTGCTCTATTTTTACTGACTGTACACTTTAGATGCACAGTTTCTGCACATAAAACAGTAATTTTAAAGGATTTGTGCATTTCTAATGAGAAGCACGCTGAAGTACCTCCAAGTGCTCCCCAATGTAGCCAACGGTCTCAGACTTCCTCTCCATGTTGTCCAGTGGGGAGGCGAGGAACGTCACGGGGCTGTTCTCTGTGGTGCCATATCCAATCTGTCAAAACAAGTATGAGCGGGTATAATCAGAACAAGGGGGAGTGGGATACACATCCTCTTCCAGTTTTGACTCCTCAGCAGTAACCTCAGCAGATTCTCAAGGAGAGCTGGAATAATTTTTCTTTGTTAGGAAGAGGTGAATCTGGGAATGTTTGGATTCAAGAATTGAACCCCATTTAATTCCTGGCAGGTAACGTAAATATCACTGCAGAGCGAGTTACCACCACAGCAACACTCCCCGATGGCAGCAGCCTAAGCTAGGAGGATCTGTGCATGCTCTGCTCAGGGTCAGCCTGAGAACTAAAAGCTTGAGCCCCAAAGTCCTCTCTTCTCCAATCGTGCATCAGTAGGAGGCATCAGCACAAAGATCCATCCTGCAGGACCCAAAGGATCCAGTGCCAATATCCCAGTGTCAGCCACTAGAAGGCACCTCCAGAAGGTCCTGCATCCAGTCCTTAATGGATCAGAGAGATTTGGGAAGTCCATGGGGACCAACACAACATTAGGCAGCTGGTTTAATATTCATGCTAATCGGCATGAATACAGGTGATCAATCAACAGAAAGCACGTGTGCACGATAGCGTACATCTGCACAGGAACCACCCAGAAAGCAGACAGGAGAAGGTGTGACTGCCAGAGCCAGAACAGAACTTAATGAATGCCAAGAAAAAAATTAAACTAGAAACCATCGATAGCAGTAAATCAATAAAGACACACATTAAATAATAAAGAAATATAAATTCACACTATGTATAACTTCTATATAAAATAAATAAGTACATTTTTAGAACCATATTTGTTTTTCTGGTTCTGGCAGTGGCACCTCCTTAAAGACCTTCCTTCTTTTCCTTTTCCTTCCTTCCCCTTCCATCCTTCCTTACTCCCTTCCATCCCAGGATCCCAGGAGGTGGAGGACTATGGAGTTGTGGTTTGGAATAAAATGTATTACTACATTTATTTATTACTCATTTAATCTGGTTAACAAAAACCAAAAAAGTTTTCTGTGGCGTGTAAAAGAGAGACTTCATTGTTTCAGAGGCTGGAAACAAAGTTACTAAAAAATTTGCTTTAACAATTAACGAATCCTCAAAACACTCAATGTTTTATTATTTTCTACTGCATGTTACTGTACATGTATACCAATGTACTTAAACGCTGATGTTTCTACAACATTTCAAAATAAAATACCTTCGTCATTGTAGAAAGAAATAAAAGTAAAACTAATGGAGTCATTTTTCTATTTGAACTACACATGTGACCTCTTAGCTGTTCATATTCATCCATTACATAATTTCTGAATATATTACACTGAAATGTGGTTCATGGTATATAATAAGTGCTAAACTTCATGCACTACATTTCTATGATAGGTAGAGGTGCACCACAGGTTAAATATTTGCATGCATCTACATCTATAATATAAAAGACTGACAACTTTAATTAGTATTCACTGGTTCAATCAGCACAATAAAAGTCCAACTTTGCTGGATTTTTAGGGAGTTTTACAGGAGGTTACAGTGAGAATTCCTACCTGGAAAATCACAGAGGACACAATATTGCCAATAAAATGTTAGATTTGTTAAGTAAACTCTACATTCCATGTATCCTGGGTGGGTCCTTCCATCTCATAAATGCACGCACCTGAAGCCAAACCATCTACTAATCTGAGCCAATCTGATTCATCAAAAATAAGTTGAGCCACTCAATCTTTTGCACGGAGGTCCGAATGGAAAAATACCACCACATTATACCACAAAAGAAAAGAATGCACACAGGAATGTAAAGTGGCATCTGAAACTTTCACTCCTGTGATGATGGAAGTATCCTTTTTGCCATCTGGAGACTATTACAGGATATAAAGCAGCTGCACAGGAGTGGCTCCTATTCCTGCCACCGCAGACTGAAAAACAATAGCGATGTCTGGGAGCATGAACAGAGCTAACCTGACCTCATGCCATGTTGTCTGACATGAACCTGGAACTTACTCAAATGTTACAAACTCTTATTATTTGTCTGAACATTTGCATCCTGCAGCCAGCTCATTGCAAGTCCTGCAAAAATGAAGCCAGCTGCAAAGAGAAAGAGGTTCACCTTTGTGCTCGTTTAGGGTTAAACTCTCAGACAGTTTACTTCCTCCTGCAGATTTCTCACTGCAACACCCCGGCAAGCCGCCTTCAGTATTTTTCCCTCAAGTAAATGTTATAAATAGAGCTGTGTGCTCTGTCCACCGGCCATCCTCCTCTCAAAGTGAACGTGTCTGACTCTGCCCACCTCCACTCTCCTCCTCTGTCCGGCTGTTTCTACGCACAAACACAAACAGGATCAACTTTTCGCCTTTCCTCTGCACACATTTCTGCTGCTCTGATGCTTATTGCAGGATTTTTCTAACTGATCTGACATACGTTTACAAGCTTTTCAGGATGCGCTGTGTGAACTGGTTGTTGCTGTGGACTTTCCTCCTGGTTCTGGGCCCCGCAGTGCAGGGAGCCCCGAGCCAGTGCCCGAGCCTGTGCCACTGCCACGGTGACCTCCAGCACGTCATCTGTGACAGCGTGGGGCTGAAGAAGATCCCTCGGGTGTCAGAGGCCACCCGTTTGCTGAACCTGCAGAGGAACAACTTGGGCAACATACCCACAGGGGCCTTCGGTGAAAGCAAGGGACTCATCTCTCTGCACATGCAGCACTGCCAGCTCCGAGAGATTGGACCCCAGGCCTTCAAGGGGCTGAATAAGCTCATCTACCTCTACCTGTCCAACAACGAGATCAGCACCATCAAGCCCGGCGCATTCGAGGATCTCACCGAGCTCACCTACCTCTATTTAGACAGCAACCAGATCAGCGACCTGCCGAAGGCCATCTTCTCCCCGATGATCAACCTGTTCATCCTGCAGCTCAACAACAACAAGCTGCGGGAGCTGCGGCAGGGCACCTTCACAGGTGCCAAGGACCTTCGCTGGCTGCACATGAGCAGCAACGATCTGACGACGCTGCATCCGGGTTCTCTGGACGAAGTGGAGAACCTTGCCATACTTCACCTGGATGGCAACAAGATGTCCACCTATCCCAGCCTGGCAATGAGCAAACTGCGGGTGGTGGAAGAGCTCACACTGGGGAAGAACCCCATGAGGACCATCCCTGACAACGCCTTCCAGAGCTTTGGGCGCTACATGGAAAAACTACACCTGGATAACATGGGTCTGGAGAAGGTCAGTCAATGCTTTTATTTGGCATTTCCTGGCATAGGTTCGAGCATCAGGTGGTTAAAGCACTGAAAGATGTCGCTGCTAAAACACATTTTGGCTTTAAATTTAAAGGACCTATAGAATTTGTCCTTTCTAAACTGCTGCAAGATGAAGGCAAGACTGTCAAATATCTTCAGCTAATGTTGAAGAAACCAAAAAGCCAACCTTTGTAAGTGTCTCTTGAATTAATTGTCTCAGTTCTAAGAAAATATTTTATGTCATGGAAAGGTCTGTGTATGTCTGACTCAATATTTGCTTTCTTAAAAAGTACGCATTTACATGAGTGCGCTTTCCAAAACTCCCTCTTTACAGGCACGCACATCAGTGCCTCCACAGTAGTTCTCTCTCATTGATCCAATGATTACAGATCACAAACGGAAAGATTAAAGTCAATTTTGTGACCGGCTGTTATTTAGTTCTTTGGCATCCCTGCTTCCTCCCACTAATACAAAGCTGCTGCTGTATTTTTCCACATTTCAAAAGCAGATGTTTGATGCTCGAGGGTGGTGAAACAAGCAGGCTCTTTCTCTGACTGCAGAACAAGAGTCAGTTTAACAAAGAGCTGAAACAAAAACATCTGAAGATCTAAAACTGGTTTCATGGTATACATATGAGAATCATAAGCCAAACCTTATAACTGTAAAAATATGTTTAAAAATTCAGCATCTCTTTTCAAGGACTATGCCCACTTTGCATACACGGGGTTGGAGGTGCTCAAAAGCTTTGAAGTTTAATCTGAGGAGTCATAGGAGGATTAAAAGAAGAAGAAAAACTGAACTCTCTCATATGCAAATAATGTCCAATAAAAATCAAATCAAAGAATCGGCGTACGAGTGTGCGCTGAAGCTGCAATCAGCCCCTCATTTTTACGCGGATCAGACCCTAAACGAGTCCAAACAGAGTCAGATTCAAATGTGATGACACATTGAGATCATTCGCCAGCACAAACTGTAACCAAGTACTGGGAATGGATTTTGGACAAATAACAGAGGGTCATCTGTATCTGTAAGTGTTACCATTGTGCAGTATTTTGGCATCTGGCTGTCAGATGTATGCATTAAGAGTCCAAATGCATTTGCTGGTTATTCCAGCTTGACTTCATAGATCGATTTATGGTCTCATTTGTGCTTTTAAAAATATGCTCCCATTATCCTTTTCCATTTGTTTTACTGGATGACAACCTAAAAATGTTGGTGAGCACCTGTTACAGGAAGCATTTCTTCTTTAGAAAGTCTGTTGACTGTGGATCCTCCATTGGGAGTATCATTTCATTCACGTCTGCTGTATTTGAGTGGCGTCCACAGGCGATTAAAGGAGACAGTTTTAGTGTCTGACAGTGTGTGTGTGAGCAGAGCCTAATGAGACAGCAGCCTGTAGGACGTCCGTCTGTCCATCAGCTGCAGCATGAACTTGTTCAGGGTAACCTCTTCCAGTGCGTGTCTGCCTCATACTTGAGGGCTAATCCAATATTTGAATGTACCTGTGCCAAAAATATGGATGCATCCCAGAAGGTAAACTGTAGAATAGCAAACTTCTCACGCTGGGCTGAGTGAGCCAGGTGGAAGCAGCAACAGGAGGCAGCGAGTCCATCACACACAGCCAAGGCAGATTAAGCCCATTTCCAGGCAAATGTGCGTATTTTTAGTATGTTTTTGTTTGCTGGACTGTGGCCAGGCGAGGTAGAGTCTAATTATTACACAAGTGTTATTTTCAGCAAGGTGTGCTTTCTGCTTTGGCTGTGAGGGTCCTGTAAACAGGTCAGGAGGGGTTAGGAGACGGGTAAATAGAGGCAGGGTGTTCCACGCTGCATGAAAGGGGAGTATTTTTAGCTTGCCATTGGCCCAGCTCAATGGACAATTGGAGCCTTTGCAAGCCTTCCTGGCAGCAGTCCGAAGAGGGAGACGACAGGAGGAGTGAAAACACCTCGGCCACGCTGGAAGTCATCCATCTTCCACTGCTTCAAAACAGCAGAGCCACAGCGACTGGAAAGTTCCAAACAGCCTCTTTGCCTCCAGACTTCCATAAAACGAGCGTTCAGAGCTCAGCTCCTCTCATCTGTTCGTGTCCTCCTCCCGGAGGAGACAAAACTCGATGTGTCATTTCATGTAGCACCTCTCTGAAGCTTTTAGCACCCGTGAAGCAAACGAGTTCACAGACTGGCAGTGTTTGGATAAGTGTCGGTGCAGGAGGAAGGATGAGAGGAGGCTTTCACTGGCAAGCTTCCTCTCACTCTGCTGCCCGACACACAAGCGGATGATATGCCGGGATTTTTAGCCAACATGTTACACGAGTTTCGGGTAGTTTCCCACTCCCTGAAAAAACCAAAATCAAACAGCTCATATTCTGCTCGGCCTTTTTCTAGCTCTCTGATGGCGCCTTTACTGGTGTGACGGCAGTTAAGTCGCTTCACCTGGACAGCAACAGGCTAAAGTCGCTTCCCAAAAGCCTCCAGTTCAACAGCATCACCAATCTGACCCTCTCCAACAACCCGTGGAACTGCACCTGCCAGCTAGCTCCACTGCGCAGGTAAGAGACTCACCTGGATCAATCAATAGCACACAAATGCACATTTACAATATCAACAACTGCACAACTTTTCTTTTCTTTTGGCTTCATGCTTTTATACAGTTCTTGTTCCAGAGTTCTATTTTGACTTTTATTTGACAAAATAAAACAAAGTTGGAGTTTTTTTTTTTAATTACTTCTAAATTAAATCTGTACTGTATACCAACCACTCATTACTCAGTCACTACAATAATTCACCCATCGATGATCTAAAAGATGGATGTAACCACATTTTTGGACTTCATCTTGACAATTTGCCCTGAAGCCCCCGCCCTGCTTCATCGTTTTTACTCTCATTTACAAAGTGAACAGTGCACTGTGTTGGAACTGAATCTACTGAGACGTGAAACGAGCGCACGATGCTATAAACCACCAGGAATGATGGCGAGTACAGGTTTAAGACCTTCATTTTGATTTTGCATTCCCCGAAGGAGATGAAATGTAAAATACTACAGTGCCAGGCTGCTTCCCACAAATCTCATAAAAATGACCAACATTACTGCATTTAAAAAAACAAACAAAAACCCTTACTTGTCCAAATACGGTCACTCAAAAAAACAAAAACAAAAACATGGCAGTGACCAAAATGCAAAACACTGAAGTTTCAATAAGTAAAATCCACATAATGTGATACAATCTCTCATATAAAGCCTGTGAGCTGCTTTAATAAGGTTTTTACTCATCCTGAATATATGTATCAATTTTCATGGCAATCAAACCAAATTTATAGACATTTTACTCAATGTGCTGGCTGCACCATTTCAAAACTCTCTGAAGTCATTATCATTTCTCCTCTGGGAACTTTCTGCACCATATTTTGTGCCAAACAATCCGATATTTGTTCCGCCAACCAACCAACTCTACCTTCCAGTTTGATAACTGCCCATTCAGCAGCCTTGACCTTTATTTTTCAACCTTGTATTAAATAGGAAGCATGAATGTTCCTTCCTGCTCCTCACCTTTGGCTCTCTTCCTGCAGGTGGATGGATTCTAGTCCAAACCGCCCAGATGCAGTGTGCGCATCTCCAAATCAGCATAAGGGCAAGCAAGTGAGAGATGTCACTGATATCAGACGCTGCAAAGTGAAGCCAAAGAAGGCCAAAAAGGGCCCGCGCCAATGAACTGGCAGCCCACAGGTATCTGCCCCCAAACAAGTCATGACGAGAAGACGAAAACTGACAAATATGCAGTACAGTGATGATGCTACACATGAAGACTGGAAAGCTCAGCTTGGAGTACGAGCATCAATAAAGCTCATGATTATAAATCTTTTTTACACTTTATAGATTTCAGAGAAAGAGATGTATTTTGGGAGGTGTTAGGATCAGTGACTTCCTAAAGCACCAGCTGGACTGACCTCTTGGAGGCAGAAATTTGATGTGCTTTTTAATGACCTCCAGTTCATCAGTTCCTTCAACACGCAGAAACTGAGGAGTGCTCCAGAGCTGAAATAGTCATGACAGCGGTTTTAAGCCAGTTTCTTGGTTTTCTGTGAAACATTTTTAGAGGTTTTTGTGACTGATGACGGGACAAAATGAGATCTACACATTTTAACTTACGAATGAGTTTCTTCTGCCATTATCTGAAGATTTTGTTGTGTTAATGATCTCTCAGATAAGGCAGCGAGAAGAACGGCAGCCTCCATTGTGCTCATTTGGTGTAAATGCAAACCAATCAGGTCTTAAAGCCTCCTATAAGAGCAAAATCAGAGGAAGGACAAATCAGTGATGAGAAAACATGTAAATGTTCATTACTATGTGGGGACAAACTTAACTTACACGCACAAAATAAAGAAAATGATCATACGCAGATAAAACTTACAGTAATCTGGAAACTAAAGTGCACCCTTTTAATTTGAAGGTTTAAGTTTAAGAAATCTGATCTTTAACAGACTTTAAAATTATTTCATTATAACCTCAGATGAACAACAATAAATGACATATTACACTGTCATCTTTTATTCAACCAAATTCGCACTTAAGTCTGACAGTGCAATGCTCAAAGAAACTGCAAAAAACCAGAGAGCTGCATCTTAGACTCGATTAGAAAAAGACTGAACAAGTCCGGCTTATTTGGAGAGGCTGCCAGGAGAACGTTTCTTTTTAAAGAACACGGCAGCATGGCTTAGGATTGCAAAGCTCCATCTAAACAAACCACAGGACTTAATGCACGTTTGGCAAAAAACAATCATCTCAGACGAGCTGTCAGCACTGTGGTGGAGGGAATTGACCATGAACTCCTCTGTATACCAAAGTATTCTGCAGTCAGTGAGGCCGTCTGTCCCACAGCTGAAGCAAAAGTCCTGCACAATAAATAATGACTCAGTGTAATGTGTCAGTGTCACTCATCTGAGGTATTTAAATCATTTCAGATGATTTTTATTCTGTCCTGATATGTAAAACTTTAGAATTTAAAGAGGGCATACCTCCTTTCTCCCATGACTATCTGAATAGATGAAAAGATTTCAAAGTGCTTGGAGGAACCAGTCATGTGCAACATCTCCATGTCTGAAGCCAAGCTAAGCACAGTGTTTAGCATGTAGATGAGAAGCCCCTAAAGACAAATCTCCATGTACAGGCTTTGAAACCATGCTAACGTTAAAACAGAAGCACACTCAGACATGGAAGAAGTTCTCTCTTTGTCTCAGCCCTACAGCTGTTCTGTAATCTTACTGACAGATAAACAAAGAGCTGTGAAAACAAACCTCTGACATGGCAATAATTCACTGCATTTAACTCCAAACACTTAAATGCTCACTGCTTTGTCCCTCTGAAGTATAGTCCCATCCCGGCTGTGATTCCAGCTGGAGTTTGCTATGGTGTGATCATAGATTCAAACACGGGGTTAAAAGTGGTTTGGGAGCAGCTCAGAGTTGGCGTTGCACTATTTTGTTTTTCTCTTCTTTGACCACAGAACTCAGTGTGCTCCCCTCTAACCTGACTGAACTTTTCCATCTTGGCCCTGGGGTCCAGCACACCGAGTCCAGGTCGCGGGGTCTCTGGCTGGAGGGCCGACTGTTTGACTTGGCCGCTGAGTTTACTGAGTTCGTTTCTTTTCTCCCGCAGGAGAGGCCGAGCAGGAGCCCGTCCAGGTGACCGGCTACAGTAACAGCAACGCTAACTGATTCTACTTAAAGACTCTCCATCTATTCATCTGCGCGCGCGCACACACACACACACACACACACACACACACACACACCTGTTCATTCACATGCCCTCTGTCTGTCTCGGTTACACACAAACACACATGGACCTGTTTTAATGTAATTTTCATTCATTTATAGCAAAGATGAAGACTTAAGCATGATGTGGAAGCAGATGGGATGGAAAAACAGGATGTTTTTAAGTAAATGAGGAAAACATTAGAGAGAGATGTGCCATCTTTTCCCAGTGCATTCAACACTCCAGAGCTCAAGAAGGCTGTTTACATTCTGTAGATGTAGCTTTAACAGAAGTCTAGAAACAGCCATCATCCAAAAATCACTTCATCCTTTCCGTGTGTGGCTGCCTGATGGTTTTAATCTGGCTCTCTGATATTTTCGTGTGTTAAATGTTCAACCACATCTTTAAGGAGTTCAGGCAGCTCAGCCACAGTCCCAGCAGATATCACCAACATGGTTCTCTCAGGCACACAGCTCTGTGAAACTCCGCCCACCTACTGTTTCAACCTTTTGTTTCCAAGAGGCAGCCAATCAGGAGAAAGTTGGCTTAAAGGTGGAGGAGCTTAAAAACTGCTCGCTTCAGACAGAAGATGACCTGAACACCAAGGCCCCTAAAAACATAAATAACTGAATCACACAAAGCTACTCTAGTTCCTGGAAATTACCATAAAAAGAGCTCCTTTAGATGTCACACAGCTGCTGTTGAGGCAAAAACAACATTTATCCTCTTTTCTGCATGCACACTGATATTTAAAGACTTCGAAGATGAGGATAAGTATGGGAACCACCATCTTTTTTCTGCTCTACTCAAAAAGAAGTTGAATGCAGGATCATTATGGCAAATTCATTGTAAAACATTTTAATTTTTTTTTTAAACTATGCCTTTAACTCAGAGGGTTTCCTAAGTGTTGACTTTATGCATATGTCACATATATTCAGCATCTTTATGTTTCCTGGACTTTTGGAAGTACACACTCCAATAAATCTTGTACAAATTCCTCACAAGATGCCTACTGTCGTATCTCTGCGTTTAATAAAAATTAAATAAAAATCAGAATTCACTGCATAAACGGTTTTCTGAGGATTTGTCTCCCCCTATTGTGCAAAGTTTGAACTGCATCACTGCTGCAAATCGGATGTTGCCATTATGTTGGGGGGAAAGGGGGGGGACTCACAGTTATTTCCTTCACACCCAACTGAGATATTACTTTCTTCACAAGTTCTTGAGGACAGGGTGCACCAGCCACGATGCCTACAGCAAGAAAATAAAATCAATCAGTACAGGAAAAAACAAAAATGCCAGCAGAAAAGCAACATTAAAATCATCAGCTTCTTTTTTCTTACCAGTCTTCACTGACGATAAGTCATATTTAGCGAGGTCTGGCTGGTTGAGCATGTCAATAAACATGGTGGGTGTGCCGTAGATGAAGGTGCACCTGAGAGGAGGACGTTTGCACAGCTTTTAAACTCTTCACTGACAAAAGCAGCAAAAATTATTTGAAACTAAAATAATCTAAAAAGTTCCATTTTCGAGGCCTCAAACTGAGCATTTTAACTGCTGCCATCTTTGGCTATTAAAAGAAAGCAGATTAAGGCACTACTGCATCATTTTCACTTTTCAGACCCAGAAGCAGCATGCATCTTTTATTAGGTACATCTGTTAAACTGCTTTCTTAAAATATCTGGTCAGCCAATCACATGGCACCAACTTTGCATTACAACATATAGACACACTGAACTTCAAACAGAGCATCAAAATGGTGAAGAAAGACAATTTAAGTGACTATAAATGTGGCATCATCCATAAGAACATGACCAATAACCGTTGTCCAGTTCGGTCAGCAGCTCTGCAGTAATTGTGTGATGCCATCATGACAATGTGGATCAAAATCTCTGCAGAATGTTTCCAACAGCTTGTTGAATTAAGGTGGCTTTGAAGGCAAAAGAGATCCAACTTGGCACTAGCAGGGTGTACCTAATAAACTGGTGTGAGTGTGTTTGTTTTTGCACAGAACACAAAAATTGTGTTTTTTCAGCCACTTCAACATCAGCCACACCTGAAGCTACTTTCTGCTTTCTCAGTTTCTTTACTTCAAATGTTCAAACAGCTAAAACTGTAAAAACAGGTTTGCCCCATTTCACATCAATAAAAGCAGACTGTTAACACACACACCTTTGGCCTAGATAGCACTCAGTGGAGGTAACATTGGTTTATGTAATCCTGATAGGACAGTATGTAAATGCACAGGAAGTGGTCTGCAGAAATATCTGATCTCACTCAGGAAGTGAGGAACTAATGGGAGTGTGATGCTCCTGAGCCTCACACAGTAAGATTTGACCTTTGGAGTCAGACCTGCAGCCTTTCATGGTGACTCGTTTCTTTTTAAACACCTGAAGCATCACCCATGACATATTTACACCAAATCATCTGCATGACTCCATCTGAACAAAGAGAACACTTCTGTATTAGTAATGGGACCCACTCCGCTTACACAAAAATCTCAGCTTTAAGCCAGGAAACATGAGATGAGTGAAATCCGGTTTAATGCACAAAGACTGAACTCCTAACATGTGATCGTATCCTGGAGCCCAAAGGTACAACACTGCTGCGGATTTAAAGGTGATTAGAGTCTAAGCTCAGAAATCTTTGTTAGCTCTCACAGCAGCACAGCCTGCAGGCTGAGAGGTCTTTGTGTCATAGGCTGTAAACTTGTGACATTACCTTTCACTCTCCATAGCTGCCAAGTTGGCCTTTCCATCATATCCTGCAGAAGGAAAGATGACAGAGATACCGTGGACGGCCATGCACACCCCAGCGCCCACAGAGCCGAAGCAATGGTACAGAGGCACCGGCACACAGACGCGAGGGTGAGGCTGGACGGGAAAACGAAACGATAAAAGGCTCAAAATCTGAATTCACTGTTGGTTTGAATCTTTACACAGATTTTTAAAATAAAAATACAGCCCAGACTTGGACTTTGAAGATGCTAAAATGAAACCAGCAGATTATTTAAGCCGTTAATGTGAATAAAGAGGAAATTCACTCAATACTGAGAAAGTCACGCTGGCTTTGACGCACCCTCCAGGTGAATCCCACTCTTCTTCCAATGAAGTAGGAGTTGTTGATGATGTTGTGATGGGACAAGGTGGCACCCTTCGGCGCTCCAGTTGTGCCCTGGTAGAATATTATTTACACATTACTGATTATAAAGCCATAAAGTAGAGCACTTACTCTGCTGGCTTCCTGTTTACAGGAAAATCTTATCTTACATTCAAAGCTCCATAACATAACTGATGATAACACCAATAACACTTTCCCAACTTCTGACTTCTTAATTTTAGTGACTTTATAAGAAGTCATTGTGTTCATGTTGGTTTTTGATGTTTGTTTTTATTCTTGACTTTAAAGCACTTGGAGCTGCATAAAGTGTCAAAAACTACAGTTCCCCTTATGGCCACTTGAGGCTCTTAAAGCAGATAAATACAGAAGGAGGATGTTGCTGCTGTGACATCAATGATTGGTTCTGGACTCTGGATGCTGAAGGTGGGTGCACCCACGCTGGTTCTTTGGAGCCTAAGGTTACCTTAGGCCTCAGTCATCAGGCTGTAAATATTAATTTTAATGCTGTAAATTCAGAGCACTATGGTGACCGCCCACATTTTTAGGGGCACTGGTTCAGGAAGTGAATTTCCCATCCATTTTCTCCACTGAGGTTTCAGAAACTCCTGATAGAGAGTTTAAAGCCTTGAAGCAAGCCAACAAGCAACAAGATGAATCATGACCATAGAAAGATTTGATCTGGATAAAAAATTAAAAAAAAAAAAAAAATCAAACATAAATAGGAAAATGAGAAAAAGGTAGTAGACTACGCACAGTGAATCACCATCATCCCATAATGCACTGCAAATCTCAGCCGTCTCTATGAATCATTTTGTTGTTGCATAATGATCATTTTGAGTATATTTGGCAGCTTGTCACTACAGCAATCACCACTTTCATGCAGATGTTCGCAGGTTTAAACATTTCCACGGTAACAGCGACCTCCACCAATCAGAGGCTTCACCGTTTCAGTTTAGAATTGTGGGTAGAGTAGTTCTGTTCTTCAAAACCACAAAATTTTTTTGTTCAAACAAAGCTGATATTATACAGACTTGTGCTTTCTACAGCAACACAAACCATTGTTTCACTTTATAGCTCATCATCAACATCTCTATGGAGAACATGAATGGCATGTGGGAGACCCTGAACTGGATAAACAGAAGAAAATGGATGGAGTCCCTTTTGGAGGCAGCCTCAAGTGGCCATTAGAGGAACTGCAGTTGGCCCTTGGTCAACAAATTAAAATGCCTTTTTAACAAAAGGTTTGGTTCTCTGTGGATAGTTTCCCCCGTCACAGCAGCAATACAGTGGGTGAATCTTTAAACAGATGAATGTTATGTATGAATAAGGGGATGGTGGTTTCATGTGCCATGTGAAGCAGACAGCAGAGGCAGCTAGCTGACTTCCTGGCTGGCTGTTCAGCTGACCTGAGCTGTGTTTTGGAGCATTTATAATGCCCCTGCATCAGGCCAAGTTACAGAGCATGCTGTTCTCTCATTAGCAGTGGTTGTGCACCAGTTACCGAAGTGAACTGGATGTTTATGGGGTCATCAAATGAGATCATCTTTTGCAGATCCTGAAGTTGCTGCATGTGCTGACTGCTGCCGGCCTGCATCACATCCTCAAAGTGAAGCATTCCTGGCTGTCGACTATCCAGAACAATGACAGAGCGGAGTTCAGGGAGGCTGGAAGGAGGAAGCAAATAAAACTGTGGGTCAGTATAAGCAGCGTTTAATATTTGACAGTTCCTGTCAGACGTACACGGCGCTCAGTGAAGCTGTAAGGAATGAAAACAGACTCCCTCAGCATAGTAAGAAGTCCTTTAAATAGCAACATTTCCTGGAGAAATCAGTTTATTTTAATGGAGTTACACCAATATCAGCCTATCAAACTGATGTTTTCTCACTTGTTTTATGCAACATCCTTTGTTTTAAAATCCTCCAACCACCACATCCCCAGTTGGATTTGTAAGGTAATGTTTTGTTTTTTTTTGAAGAGTTCTTCCAAGCAATGAAGAATTAATCTGCACTGTTTCAAGGAAGCAGATCCCCCCCCTCAACTCTGCTCAGTGCACAGTGTTCACATCATGCTAATCTTTCCAAGTACACTTACATAATCATCCACATGACTCCTGTATGATTTTAACAGAAGTGCTGAATCTACCTGATGCACTTCCTACAGCTAACATCAGCTTTACTACACCGGCTGTCACTTTT
>JAMQGT020013615.1:0-43001 GCA_024447675.2 Pterophyllum scalare
AATGGGATAATTGACTCGGGGACGCTCTGGGGATGTGTCTGCAGTGATGTGGACGCTGCACTGCCTTTTGTGGTAAAGAGGGAGCCGAGCATGAAAGAAAAGGTGTCGATTTACCGCTCAATCTACGTCCCTTCCCTCACCTATGGTCATGAGCTTTGGGTAGAGACCGAAAGAACAAAATCGTGAATACAAGCGGCAGAAATGAGCTTCCTCTGAAGGGTGGCTGGCCTGTCCCTTAGAGATTGGGTGAGGAGTGCAGTCATTCGAGAGAGGCTCAGAGTAGGGCCGCTGCTCCTCCACATTGAAAGGAGCCAGGTGAGGTGGATCGGGCATCAGACCAGGATGCCTCCTGGGTGCCTCTTGGGTGAGGTGTTCTGCAGAAGGAAATGGATGGATGGCATTCAGGATTTTGTTTACCAAACATTCCCAAAGCCTATAAAAGCAGTTTACAGTGTGCACTGTCATCCAGCAAAATGCACAAGTTAAGCCCGGAAGGTAGAAAGCTTGTCTGGCTCATTGACTCAGGTGCACAGGTGCCCTCTCTGCTTTTTGTTTGCCTTTTTGGTGTTTTGAGCTCAGAGGTTAGAAAGCAGTACAGAAAAAAGCTTTAATGTAAGAGATGTCTGCTTGAGTTATCATATTTACAAACCCAGC
The DNA here is from genome assembly GCA_024447675.2 of Pterophyllum scalare. Lineage (NCBI taxonomy): Eukaryota > Metazoa > Chordata > Actinopteri > Cichliformes > Cichlidae > Pterophyllum > Pterophyllum scalare. The sequence goes on from JAMQGT020013615.1 coordinate 655, forward strand.
ACTCATCTCCTGTTTCTGACCATGTATTGGCTTCCCTGTAGAGAGAGATGACAAAAAAAAGAAACCACTTCGGTTTTCCTGCTGAGAAGCTGAACCTGGGCTGGACTGTTTCCTGCTCCAAGCACATAACACTCAGCGACTGAACACAAGTGTGAGAAGACACAGATAGTTTACACAGCTGCTAGCCTGACAATACAGATCAAATCAGACAGATGTGTTTATACTGATTTTTCCTTTAATGGCGATGCTTTGTCATGTTGAAAAAATGCAAGTTTATTTAATTATTGTAATTTTTTTTAAACAATAGGTCTGTAATTTCAGACTAAAGTGGACAAAACCATTTACTTGTCAGCATCTTTGCAATCTTGCTTACCCAGCAGTCTTTAGCTAGCTGTAGCTAACTAAACTCAGTGCTAACTCTGAGAACATCAGCTTTTTTTGTTTCTGTATTTCCAAACTCTGGAGTAAGTGAATATAACACGAGTTTGAGTAACACCAGAGCATAAATAAAAAAGAGCAGGACAGAGTCTCAGATTACGTTGTTTTTTCCATCAGGTTTATTGTTATGGTGTTTTTCATCTTCCTGCCTAAAGTCTCACAGTACTGATTACTGTATATTATTGTCTGCAGGGGTATATTCCTATGTGATTGTTAACTGCCCAAATATGGCAGTTAATGATCACAATAATTTAAGGAGGATACTTATAAGTTATTAAATTATTACACATGGATGGAATTTGACTTTTTAGAAAATAAAATGAGATTAGACAACACCAGATTACTAATGAATCATTTGAGTTATTGCTGTTTTCTGTAAATTCTGGCTTTCAGCTTCCCTTCCCCTTTCAGAACCACAGCGGCATCGGCCCTTCCGTTCTGTTTAAATGCACAGCTGTTTGGGGCAAATGTTTAGCAGGGTGCAAGTAATAGTAATGCAAGCAAGAATGATAAATGACCACAGTCAAAGTGCGTATATTAAACCATGCATGACCTTTAAGAGCATGATGTGTTGATGCAATCAGCCTATCAGTCTTAAACAGGGGCCCTGAGCAGCAAGGTGAGGCAGTAACTGAGTACTGACCTGCTACATTACACGATAAACTGAAGTCCGAATTCATGCAGGGATATTCCGTCTTTGCCTTGTAACAGTTTTCATGATACTTTGCAGCGAGATCAGGCTGTGGCCAGAGGGAAGTGTAAAGGGTTAGTAAGACACTTGGGTGTCCTCTGGCTGCTTGAACTAATAACCTTTTGTACACTATGCAGTCTCACCAGCCATCTGGCCTTCATAAAGCCTTTTAGATTAGAGTGTGTCAGCTCAAGGCTTAAAGCCTAACTTACTCTAAATGGACAGTAGTGCTCGATTTCTTGTCTGCAACTTTGTGTTGCTGTTGTGTTACAATCGTCAGACTGTTTCTGTTTTTCTTGCAGCTTATCCTGAATCAGTCCTCACCTGGACCTGTGATGTTCATGTTCTGGGAGTTAGTCAGCAGGGTGATATTCCAGTGGGAATTTAGACTGTATCGTTTTATATTTTCAGGCTGGTAGCGCAGTGGTTGGAAGAGCAAGAATCGACTTGGTTGGGGCCTTTCTGTGTGGAGTTGGCATGCTCTCCCAGTGCCTGCGTGGGTTTCCTCTGGTGCTTTGGTTTTCTCATTTTTGTTAGTTTAATTTTTGATTTTAAATTGGCCGTGGGTGTGGATGAGGGTGTATTGTGCCTCTGTTAGCTGGGATATGCTCCAGATGAAGTGTTTAAGAAATTGGATGGATGATTGAAGCACCAAACTCAATTTAACCCTTCACACATGGTTTCATGTAGCTAATTGAAAATCTTTTTATTGCTGCCAGCGCTTATCCTAGCTTTCCACCTGCACTGAGTCAGTGCTCTCAAGAACAGCTCGATTGATTTGTCTGTGTCAGAATCAATAGCTGGGGGGGGCTACAGAACATGACAGCTCATCTAATATGTGCATCTCCTTCCCAGCGGTCTCCTTCTCCTCCTCAACCAAATCAACTGTTTGTTTCCTTCATGATTTCCCCATCGTTCACTCATCCTTTGCTTAGAAGACCTTTCTCAACCGCTCGTTATTCCTCTGCTCCCAACTCTGTTTAACCACCCACACCCAATTTCTGAGGCAGCAGACTGCATCGTTAAGGTGGGAGCCTCTTAGACGTCCTCTGTCACATTTTGAAGAATGTGACCGAGGTTACTAATCAAACAGTTACACTTTACAACCTGCAGCCGAGTTTAAACACAACAGCTGCTGCACCCAATCTTCCTCAGTGTGGAGGATATCAGACACCAGCTCTGCCAGTCTTCAGCGGTGGCTGCTCTCTTTGCTGCAGGGGTTGTGTTGCTCTACCTTTTATTTTAAAATACTCCAGGGGTACACTATTGGATTGGAAACTTGCTTTGCAACTCATGATGTTTTATTTTTTAATAGTTCTTGTAGGGTTTTGACAGTTTACACTGGACGAGTCTTTTTATGCCAGGAGTCTGGAGTCTGGGAGTCGCCTTGTCTTGCTGGAGTTTAGGGATCTCAATAAGCATTCATTGTGGCAAATGTAATGCTCAGCCAGACATTTTATGTGTAACACATGTAAATTCTGCTTCTCACTGTTAGTGTGTCACATTAAGCCACCTCTCATGGTGCCTGCATTTTCCCCTTTTAGAAGGAACTCCACTTGCCTCCTCAGCCTTATTCGACACTCATTCTCTGTATTATTGTGGGGTCTTTGCCTTACAATATAACGTGCCTTGAGGCGCTATATAAATAAAATTGAATTGAATATACATCCTGGTAACTTCTGAATCTTTGACCCTTTTCCATCTTTGTCAAGTCTTCCAGTGAGATGATTCAGAAACACTGACATAGAAAACCCAGAGAATCTGCTCTTCCACCTGAGCCTGCTTTGACGGTCAAAGATCAGTTTAGTTTAAAGGCAACTGTAGGCCAGTAATATTGCTTTCTACTTTCTTCACTCAAGAAGAGAATAACAGCAATGGAATATCAATGAAATATAGTGATTTATACTGATGAAGTGCTGCTGAAGTAACTGTTAGCAAAGTGAAGAGTTTAAAAGAGTCTAGAGCTCAACTATAATCTGAGTGACTGAAGTGACAACCAATGGGAATGAAATATATTTTTTCAAATTTAAACTCTTCTGAATGTAGTGGCATCTGAAGGTAATTTGGGAAACTTTTCTACAACAGATAAGAAGGGAACCTTTCAACAAGTACAACATGTACGATCATGGTAAAAAGAAAGCAGAACCACTGTGTGGATTAATTGCCAATTCCTTGAGCTTGAAAGATGTGCTGGAGGAGGGTGAGCAGGCAGTCCACTTCTTTGCAATGGATGGAAGGATGCAGACACTCTAAGGAGGCAGATAATCTGGCAGAGACTGGATAGTGGAGCTGGTCCTGAAATACCACAGCTGACAGGGCTTGATATGACACAGGTGCTCAGCTAGTGGAAGAATCCAGGCTCCGCCTAGAAGGGCAGGAGATCCACTTCAACCTCCTGATCCCAGGTGACAGGGAAACCAGCAACTAACAGACCATGACACCACAAGGCCAAGGAGGAACGATCTCAGTAATTATCTTAGAGAAGTAATCATTCCTACTCATCAACCAATCAATTTCCAGATAATCTAAAGTCTGTCATTCTACAGTGAGAACACTTATTCACAAATGGGAAACATTCAGGACAACTGTCAGTCTTCCCAGGAATGGACATCCCAGCAAATTCAGCCCAAGCTCAGACTGCGCAGTGCTCAGAGAAACGGCCAAAAAAAAGAATTGAATTTTTTGCACATTTGTCTCCTATAAATCTTTCAGATTATCAAACTAATTTTGATATTAGACAAAATAACCCAAGTAAATACAAAATGCAGTTTTTAAATGAGGATTTAATTCATGAAGGGGAAAGAATGATAGATAAATACCCGTTAAAAGGGTTGCCACAACTCAGGTTTACAAAGTTGCATCTGAAGAAACTACACAACTTATGGACAATGTCCTCTGGATAGACCAGAGATGTTTGGCCATAATGAACAGCACCACATTTGGCGAAAACCAAACACGCATATCAGCACAACCACCTCATACTAACTGTCAAGCATGGTGGTGGAGGGGAGATGACTTGTGCTTGTTTTGCAGCCTCAGGACCCAAGCACCTCACAGTCACTGAGTTTCTAATAAACTTAAAGAAGTCCAGTCGCCTTTTTTCAAGCTTGTGAGTCAACCTTGAGCTGAATGTCTGAGACTCTACACAGATAGGTTGACCATGAACTCCTCTGTATACTAAAATATTCAAGAGACAAATGGCCATCTGTCAACGACTAAAGCTTTGCTTGAACTAGGTCACAGGATGGTGATCCCAAGCACAGCAGTAAAGCTACGACAGAATGACTGAAAAAGAAAATGATGGAGGTGTTGCCGTGGCCCGGTCAGAGTCCAGACATCAACCTGTGATGGGACCTTAAGAGAGCTGTGCATAAACAAATGTCCCAAAACCTCGACGAACTGAAGCAACACAGTGAAGAAGAGTGGGCCAATATCCCTCCATAACAATGTGAGTAATGAAGTCACACAGAAAACAATTATTTCAAGTTACCGCTGCTAAAGGTGGTTCTGCAAGCTACTGGATCAGCACTGCTTCTGCATTTTAGCTGAGTTTTTAGTAAAATAAATAATGACACTGAGTAATTTCTCATGTCTTGTTGTTCATCTGAGGTATTTAAATCATTTTAAAACTAGATTTATTTTTTTTTATGTCCCAATAGAATTGACAGAGGGTGTACTTTCCTTGTAGCATGACTGAATGTACCAAGATGATGCCCAATTGTTTCTTTCTACTAGCTGATATCTCCATCCTTCCTTGCTATTGCCATACCGTTAGCCTAATAGGTATCCTTCATTTGTTCCAATTAGCCTTGAGTGTAACTACAACCTATTAAACTATTGACCTAACTTGTTTGTAGTTAACCTGAGGTACAGAAGCTAAAGGAAAAGGAAAATATGGTTTTATGTTTTTATAAACTTAATTTTTAAGATGAATTATTTTAGCACTTTTCTTTCTGGCTTTTTAAAATACCAGCCATTTGTGTGTATGTGTGTTTTTGTGCATCAAATACTTTTGCGATTAGAGTGGGAGTGCCTGGGAGTGTGTGCATGTCTGTGTGTGAGTCAGTCAGAGTAATGTTAATCCCTGTGTGTGTGGATGCAGGGCCTTCCTCTGTGAGCTCTGAGCTGCAGCTATATTTAGAGAGCTGCTCTCTGCTGTGGGGCAGCCAACACAACAGCGCACACAGACACTCGCATTAAAGCCCAGTGTTGATAAATAGACCCATAGAGTGCAAACACCAAGAAACACGGACATGTACACCAGCAAATATGCAGGTGCACAAGTATACCCGGGTGGAATTAAAAACGCTAATTGCTGCGCTGCCGTAACTGCTGGAATATTTAACGCTAATAATCCCATCTGTGCGTCATCGGTGATGTTATCACATGATATGTAAATACAACATTGTATTGAACAGTCCGAGCCATGGATTGAAAAAATTTGTGGCAGACTGACATTAGTTAGCACTGTAACTTCCCATAAAGCTTCTTGTTTTCAACCTCCTGGTCAGCTGGGGCCTCTCTGTGTGTAGACTGAATGTTGTATCTGCAGCTGTGTGGGCTTCCTTGGGGTGCTCCAGACTAAGGACATGCTTGTTGGGTTAATTGGTGACTCTAATTTGGTCATGTATAGCAGAGGGTGTGAATGTGAGTGTGTCTGTCTCTTTGTGTTGGCTCTGTGATGCACTGGTTTGAAGACTTGGTTCAGGGTGTACTTAGCCTTTCGCCATACAACAGGGATAGGCACCAGCCCCCAAGTTTGGTAAACAATAAGGAAAAGAGATATGAGGTATAATTTGCCATAAATAAGAGAGAAATGGTGGTTTGTGGTTTATTGGAAGGCTTTAAAACCAGGCTTTTATGAGGGATGGAGTTTTGAGCTGCTGGGGGACTTCAACACTCAAATAGGCAACAACAGTATGACCTGGAGGGGTGTGATTGAATGGCTTCTCCAGTCTGATCCCAAGCAACGTTTTGTTGTTGGACTACTATTCTAGCCGTACTTTGTCCCTAGCAAATACCATGTTTGAGTATAAGGGTGTCCACAAATGTGCTTTTCACCAGGACACCCTAGATCACAGGTTGATGACCAGCTTTGTAATTGTATCATCAGACCTGCTGCCGTATGTCTACGACACTCTGGAGAAGAGAGGAGCAGTTTCAATTCCCACCTCCACAGAGCTTCAGCATTATTCTGAGGAACACTGAGTCTGAATGGACCATGTTCTCTAGCTGTAGCTGCAACGTGGTTGGTGCCTGTCGTAGCAGTAACCCCTGAATCAAATGGTGGACACCAGAGGTGAAGCGAGCTGTCAAACTGAAGGACCCTTATCGAGCTTGGCTGGTTTGTGCAACTGGAGGCAGCAAGTGTGTGGAAGTGGTGGAGGAGTTTGTGGGGTGGCTGTGGCTCAGTAGGTTGGTGGTTTGATTCCTGGCTGCTCCAGTCTGCATGCCAAAGTGTCTTTGGGCAAGACACTGAGCCCCGAGTTGCTCTCTGATGCAACCATCAGGGTATGATTGTGTGTGAATGTTAGATAGAAAGCACTTTGAAATAGAAAACAGTGCTAGTGTGAATGCAAATGTGTTTAAAGCACTTTGAGTTCTCAGCTATATAAGAATAAGTCCATTTGTAACCATAACTGAATAAAACTGTAAAGGTAAAATTTGGTTTTTAGTATCAGTTTGAGTATCAGTCTTTTGTTTTATAATTTGTATTTGGAGCAGTCTATTCTATGTTGAGTATATAAAGAAACATTTGATATAATGTATATTTTTACATTAGTAATTAATTTTACACGTTTTTTATTAGTAAAATCTGAGGAGCCACTTTGGAGCTGAACGAGCCTGCTCATCACTAATGAAACATCTTTTTATACATTTACACCAGTTGGGAGTGATGTTAGGACTAAATTCAAGTATAAGACTAAGAACATTTTGTAGATGTGCATAGTGGTGTGGAAGCAGGGACATCTGTCTCTGCCTCTGTTCACTTCCAACATGGACAATTTTTCAGCGATTAAGTGAAAGATTAATCAGCACTCTGCAGCAAAGTAATGGGTAATGACTCAAAAAAGCTCCAATGCTAAACATAGCAGCTGCAGATTATGTCAATAAAATCTAATATAGTTCTAATGAAAAAAGACACTTTGCTACTAAGATGTAATTTTATTATATCTAACAGTTTAGCTTTATAAGTCTAGTCACATACTATGCATAAAGAACATATAATTATGTTTTGTTGCAAATTTCTATTGAGTTTGCTTCTTAAAGTGTCCCGGGATATCACGTGTAACAATTTAAATCTGACAGCTGCTGAAAAATGACAGCACTGGCTGCCCCGAAGCCTTCTTGATTTAATACCATCTTCAGAAAATGACTTATTTAAATGGGAAGGTGAGCTCATATGCTACTTATGAATTTCCTCATGTGCTCCGAGATGGCTGATAGCATATACTGAATGTGTTGGATTCAGATGCCAAGCAGGAACTAATCAAAGACTTGCTAGTCGATTTGATTTTATGTGTGAAAGTGTATTGTTGTGTATACGATGAATTCCAAAACACAAGTGAAGGTTTTAAAAGTGCTTGCAGTGCTGATAGAATTAACTGCTGAGCTTCACTGATATTTCTTTTGCTTGGATGGGAAAAGGCTTTAATGGGTTCTAATTCACTTACAGGGACGCAAATGTAACAAATGTGTTTTGACATTGTTTTTTTGTTTTTTTTCTGAAGTACTGTGTACTGAAACCAGAGGTTTAGAGGGATTGGCTTAAATCATTAAGACCCTCAAAAGGATTACTTGAGGAGATGGAAGTTTGAAACGCTACCATTGAATGATTTTTTTTTGTTTGTTTGTTTTTTGTTTTTGCCTTTTAGCTCCAGTTTGGTCTCCTCCAGTTCAAAGGATAATATTTGGCTCTCTAACTTGCTTTACTATGGTCACTGGCTAGGCTAATGTTGGACAGGCAGGTCAGCATATCCCACATTGTTTAAATGGGCTTGTTAAGGGTGGTGAATCAAACAGGCAAGTGACTGGCAGTAAAACCAAACCGCTGAGCTTAAGGGTGTTTAATGTGATAGGTTTATTATTCCCTGTGTAATAAGAGCAGTCCCCACCCTTCAGTATATGTAGTTTTGTGCTCTATTACATGTCTGAATGTTCACTAATGTAGTCTTACTCTCAGTGGAACCACATATAATGGTATGGAAAAGAAAAAATTGATAAAATTGATTCCAAGTTCACAGGTTGGATTTCTCTTCAAAATAAGAGGATCAGAAGATGTGGGATGAAAGATATGACTCGTGGGGTTACAAGCCTTTGACACAAAATATGATAATGTCTCAGAAACATGGGTTATTTGATAAGTACAGAAAACCCTAAGCGGGAAAGTGTGCAGCAGGGAACAGCAGATTGGAAGCTATCCAATGAGTCACTGTGTTGGGCTCTGCAGCTTCATTACCCATCGGCTGCCAGAGCAGACATCTGACTGCATAAATAATTTAATGGGATGCTTGGATTAGAGGAATATTTAGAATGAAAGAGGAGAGATGCAGGGAGTGACCGCATAGTTATTCAGCCACTCCCTGCTTCTACAACACGCTCCCAAAAGAGAGGAACACTTTGTGAATAAAATATGAAGGAAACTGGAGGCAGCACATTCTCTACAGGCTCATGGGAGAGACACGGGCAGATTTTTAATTCAAAATTGATTGGGAGAAAATTGCCGGGATACTAATGTCTTTATTAAAAAGGCAAATCTGGGTTGTTGAATAATTAGTCACCAATGAATTTTTGCTAGAGCTATGATGTGTGCTGAAATGAATGGCACTTTGGCTTAACAGATCACATTAATAAAGATGACAGAAACATTGTTATTGGAGCAGAAAAATGGAGCAAAGATTGAGGAGAGGCAGCCGCCCAAAATGGACTTTCTTGAGTTCATTTATCTTTCTCGCACACAAGCTAATGCTTTTAAGATGAAGATCGTTTAGTTCTTCTCACAGTTCATATCTGCACACGGGGTTTAGGTTAGGTTTTCTACAGGTTCAGCTCAAAATTTTGGAACGTTTTTAGGCTCTAGTAATAGAAACAGGAGATTCCAGGGACAGATGGTCTTTACTAAGCCTAGTCCTAACTGCTAAGTTGGTTGCACCAGCCAAACCAACCAACTCGACTATGGCTGGTAGTGTTCATATGAGTCCACATGTGACTTTGGCTGTTGCCTAGGAGCATTGGCCATCAACCCTTTACAATCCACAGATGTGTGTGTGTGTGTGTGTGTGTGTAGCTGATATTAAATAATCTTGTGGCTTGCATCCTATCTGCTCCTACAAGGCTATTTTCCTTGAAGTTATTCAGGTGGTTTTGTGCAGGTTGCTTTCCTCTGCTGTTCCTACTGCATTTACAAAGCTGTCACATGTTGTTTTGCTCATGAAGTGGAGCTGAATTCAAGACAAAAAATGATGTTTAATTGACTGCCTTGTGTTGATGTGTTTTTTTTCTGACACTGACACCCTGTCTGTGATGTATCCTGTTCTGTTTGAAGCATGCTGGTGACCGTTCTAACTGATGCTAACAGTCCTAACAGCCATAATAGTCGCTGCCCTTCCTGCACATACAGGAATTCTAATCAAATTCTCAACACTGACACATTTTCCAAAGGCTTACCTTGTGACTGACTGATCATTGTATTGGATGTGACGTTGCATTCATTAAACCTGCAGTAAAGATTCTATTACCAAGCGCTGATCACATTAATGCCATGTCATTTTATCCATTACAAGTGAAAATTCACACATCAGAGAAAAAAACCAGCTGATTTCTTTCTCTGTCTGTTGGCATCTATCACCGCAGTGAGGCAGCTGTACTTTGGCTTGCTGTGGAATATACTGGGTTGTGATATGTGTAGCATTTTGTGAATGAAACCGCCAGATTTGGGGTTAATTTATTGGGGGAAAAAGTTCCAGGAAGAATTACAAACATTTGGAATTGAGTGTCAAAGGAAACCCTGACTCTGGCCTCCATTCATTTCTGTCCCCTTCTCCACCTCCAGTGATCTCTAACAGTGCATTATGTGAGTCCGTCCATACATGTGAATGCAGCCCAGTGCACCTGTCTGCAGCCACCACAGCTTCGCACCTTAGCTCCAGCAGCTTTCTGTCTTAGTTCCTCCGTCTCAAATGCTGTCTCTTGTCCTTCTTCCTCTTGCTTGCCTCTGCTGGCTGCAAGGTCGTAATATTTTTCAAGGTATGTATGGATATATAACTCTCAAAGAGAGCTGCTATCTCCTTTTATGTGGGATATGTCTGCTATTTCTGCTCACTCTGTGACCGGAGGGTTGGTTGCATAGGTGACGTGAGGTCACTCCTGTCAGGCTCCCCCCCCCACTGCTGGCTGTAAATCTGACTAGATCCTCAAGCGATATGTAGGCATCCACCAGCAACCACAGAATCTTTGGCAGCATTGCAACCCAAACAACTGTTGCAATGGCAAGCTGGCGTCATGTCGATTGGATGGAAATGCTAGCTCATGAGAGTCGATGAATTAATTCCCTGTGACTCTGCGACAAAATGGTTTGTTCCATTAGGAGCTCACCATTTTGGTTCAGCAGAATGGAAAAAGGTTTTACCCAGTGAGGTGGATTGCAGCTTTACGGCATCTTAAGTGAAAGTTTGCTACCATTAAAGATCCGAAAAGTGAAAGGAAAGCTGGCATTCCTGAACCTTTTATATGAGCATGATTGATAAAGGTTTTTTGTATGTAATGGCTTTAATAATGGTTATTGCATCATTTCATCAGAAGGTTTTAATCATAGGTGATGTTGGGGTTGTCATCTGGTGAAGCTCACTTTTGATGTAACATTTCAACGTCAGCCTAGTCATCACAGGATTAAAGGAACATAAACATCTTATTTTGGACCAAACTGCAAAGCTATAAGATGTAGCCTACTGTAGCTGTCAAAGAGCTAAACAGCAAAGGGCTGTGCTGGAAATGGGCTCTGTTAAAAGGTTTTTTTTTTTCAGTGTGTCAATAAAGCCTTATACAACTGTGCTTTAACCATAGTAATAATAATAATAATAATAATAATAATACCTAACATGGACATGCAGCTTCACTCATTTATAAATGCCCTCATCAATGTGTAGCTGGCTGGTACATCAGTCAGTGGTCTGGGTAGGCCTGATGTTGAAAGACTCAGAACTCCAACAGTGGAAGTGAATTAATTTACACAGCAGCAGTAGTATTTTTCTTTCTGCATTTCATTTTGTCTCCAATCTCTAACAGATTTCTTCCGCTGTCATTCTTCCATGTACTGTGCCACAACAGAACAAGGAGCTTGCTATCATTAGCTGGTAGCAGCTTTTCTGCATAAGTCTTAATGACTTCAGTGATCCCTGCAGATGTTCATGTTCTTATAAGCAAGAAATCGGTTTTATTGCACAGACGTGCGTCGGCGGGTCTTCATCAGGGCGACATAATGGCATTGTGTGAAACAGCATGCAGTGTGTGTCTAACAAAAAAGGCAGACTAGAAAGGAGCTGAATCAGAATGAGGATGGCCTGATTCATCCTTCTTTTAGAAGATGGGTGTATTTAGATAGCCGTTCTAGTACAGGATTCCCTTTCATAGGCATCCAGCTAAGTTTCTTCTTCACATTTGGTTCATTTTTAGTTACAAATTGGCCAGTTAAGTACTGCAGTGACAGCATAGTACTACTCCTAATGCACCTCATTTGGCCATCAGGTCAGCTCTTCAAGATGTCCTTTAATTTCCTTTTTGTCTGCTTATTTTTCCCCCAGGGCCAACGTCACATCAAAAAAATTATTTTAGAACCACAAACCTAACCATTAAACTGCACTTGGAGTTCAGTTTTAGAAAAATTTGTTTGTCCAGCTAGCCCCAAAGGGAACACTAGCATAATTCAAACAGTCAGGATTCTAAAATGTGCAAACAAACACATCCACTTATGCAGGCAGGCTCTGACACAATGAGTTAATGTGTAATCTGAAAAATATACATTAAGTGTAAAAACATTGTGCCATGTACAGACTGTGCATCAAAGATGGGTGTAGTTTCCAGGTCTGAAAATTTATTAGCCAGCAGGGGGCGACTCCTCTGGTTGTATGGAAGTCTATGTAAAAAAAGGCTTTCAGTTCTCTTTACCTGCAACCTTAGTAAGCGCTGCACAGCTATGTTATAGAATAGCTTGTTAGCATTCTGTACAATCAAACTACATCTAAAAGGTCATCAAATCAGCTAATGTCCCTCTGGCTCTCACATGACTTTGAATTTCAGAATTAAAAAAAAAAAAAAGAGTGCCCAGCATATCCCAGATTTACCTCTACTTGATATGTTTAAGCATAGTGAGATGGCCCAACCACCTCTTCTAAACATATTGAGTTCATCATCACAAATATTTAAAAGTCTGCCTTTAAGAAATGTATCAACAAAAAAAGGGCCTAGTTAGATCACGGGCATGGCCTTGAGTTATAAATAATCTGTGTTATGATGCTTAATATTCACTGTTATCTAGGCTACCCAGATGTTTTCTAGGTTAGCCTAGATGGAATACAGTCGGCAAGCTTGTACAGTATTTGTGTTGCTGCCTTCTGCATAACCCATACCAATTTCTTTGCCACTGCTAACGGCATCACCATTACCACAAAGTGTCTTTCATCATGAATCCCATTTGTATTCTGCTACACAAGGATAAGTCCTTTTCATTCCATCGAACTGGTTTTCTCTGATTTTCCACAATTTGATGTTTTTCCCATGATGATATTTGCAAATGAATCCTAATGCATCAGGATTACTGTGCACATGTAACCTAGCTGGGATAGTCTAAGCTGCACTTGGATTTAGAAGAGTAGCTTTTGAAATCTAAGAAAATCTGATGAATTACAAATAGTGTACTATATTATTACATATTAAATATGTCAAGTCTACCTGCAGTTTAATCAGCTAGTCAGGACATTTGAGTCAAGTATTAGACTTAAAGTTCTCTTTATTAACCCACCAAAGATTTGAGCCTAACTGTGTAGTTGACCTTGGCTTCTTAAATCTTTTTTGGTGTTTTTTAGATCAAAGTTTTGGTTTTATGGCACACGACCGTAGCTGTAGCACCGGCGAAGCTCTCATAAGCCAAAGAAAGTTATCTGCCTTTTGCCAAATGGTGGACAACCCAATTTACAGACAAGCTGCAAGAAAAAATGGGTTCAAAGAGTCACATGTTTCATTTATCAAATGCCGTCAGATCGCCAGGGAAATTATTAATTTAGTATGTTAGCCCTTTGAAATCATCAGTATGTCCCTAACTCTATGATTATGATAAGAATATGCTCTCAGGTCTTGGCAGTCAAGGGACAAACAATAGACAGACAGACAGATTATTATATTAATTACATATTATATTACAGTGATGTAGTAATCTAGACTTTTTGTTTTTTCACAATTAAAAAAATAATAATTTTCTTTTAGTTGTTGTGTCAGCACAACAGATGGGATCTGGAGCAAAACACAGTCAATAAACCAAAAAGTTCAGAATGTCCTTAAAATGTTTGATAAGTCAAAAGGAAGAAGAAGATATGTTGTACTTGTATAATTTTCCTTAAATTTTTTTGGAATGTATCTGTTATTAACACCAGTTAATGATCTAGATTCCTCTTGGCGAGAAAGTTGGGATTTCTTATTTCTTTAGAGGAAAGCGGTAAATCTGAAGGTGGCACTGAAAATCCTCCAGCTCCAAAGACCACCACAAATCCCCCCAAAATATTCATACCTGCAAGATTCCCTGCAAGAGTGCACCTATCTCTGACTGTAAGTAAAAACTAAAGTTACTGTGCACAGTTTTTGAGGCTGGAGCTTGTTGTGTTGTGTTTTGCTGCATGTTTTTCATTATATTTGAGCACTACCGTGTAGAGTATTTGATAAAGCTACATTGAATGGCGCTGTGTATGATTTAAAACATTACAAAAGAATATAGCTATGACTAAAGATAAACGGAGGTAATTTGTTTTTATGATTTTGATTGGTGAACGACCCCTTTAAGGGTTTTGGACACAGCGGCCTTGCTCTGTTTCACGTCTGTCTGGCCAGACTACTGGGGAGCAGGTGATGTGGGCACAGGGCCAACACTGCAGTGTTTGCCTCAGGGTTTGCCTCTTCTACCTGTGCCTTGCTTTATCTACTGTCTTACATTCACTGTAAATGTAATGAACAGTCAGTGTAGAAAGATATGTCTGCCTTCTGTCTCTTATGCTGCTGTAATCAATATTACACTCCAAACCTGTGACAAACTAAAGAAAAATGCAACCTAAAGCATCTCAGTAAGGACTGAAAAGACTGTCAAAGGATAAAGGCGATCACTCAGAACAACCTTGAATTGATTTGCAGTGCTGCTTCCCTCCAAGTGGACTCAGACCACTGCAGCAACAGAGCCAGCAAATCTAATTCTACACCTGTTTATATTCTAGTGCGTGTAAAAGGGTGGAAAATAACACGAACACTTTGGAACCCGTGTTCAGATTATTTGTGAGGTCATATTTGGGCTTATTCCTAAATTCTGCTGCGATTACCAATGGGTTTGGCAGGATTTTAGAGAGCAGATTTATTTATTTTTTTGCTCTGAAAATGGAAGTTTGCCTACAAAACAATTTTCCTTCCATAGCTTCTGTATTTTCCAGAGGCTGAACACTTTAGCTGCTCTGGAGCACAGTATCTATGTGCTGTCCTGGAAATGTGCTCTTTGTGTCTATGCCAGCTCTGAATTACCAGACGGAAAAGCAGTGAGTACAAAACCAGTTGATGAAGTGTCGTCGCAGAAAGCTAAGTGACTCTCACCTGACTCCTAAATCTGCTGTTGCAAGCAGTGGGAGGAATTCCATCTGTACAACATTAATTATGATGCATTTCAGTTGAATTTAGGGGAACTTGCAACTCCTCAGTGTGTGTTCCAGGCTTCATTTACCAGAATAGACTCACAGCAGTCTCACTGTTTCTCTACGTTCAGAAGCAGCCTCCTCACATTTCCTGCACTGTAAATGGTGAGTGTGGAAGATGATAAGCAAGGAGTGTTGTTTTTTTTTTAATTCGTCCATTATTCATAACAGTGGAATATAACTAATGGGTTATTGATGATGATGATGCCAGTTTAAGATGCTGTTTTTACTCTGAGGTTGTTTTCAGTCTTTCAGACAGGCCAAATCAGCACCCCTCCAGTCCAGTTATACAAATGCAGTATGGGCAGCAAGAATGGATGCCTAGTTATTAATGTGAATGCTTAACAGCATTCACATTATTGTTATCCTTCTGCAGGATTTTTGGTCATTAACTCCTTCCGCACCATTTGTGCCACAAACAGTTTTTTCTGGAGAAGTGTGCTGTTACCGCTCTTGTCCCCATCTCTCATTCACCGCAATGTTAGCGTTTCCCCTCTTTGGAGCAAAAACCAAAATGGAGACACTTTTTAAACTGCCATTTCTCTGTCTGTTTTAGTGATATAGAAGTAAAAAAAAAAAAAAAAACCTGTCATACTTTAGTAAGATCTCCTTGCACTCAGTATAAAAAGGTTGTGAGTGGGTCCTACAGTGTCTGTGTGACAACCATTTGTTTGGACGTCAACAGGGGTTTGTTGTGCTTGCCTACTTTTTGGTGACATGGGTGCATCCACCAGTAAGAAGCCAGCAGCACTCCCGTGTGTGTGTGTGTGTGTGTGTGTGTGTGTGTGTGTGTGTGTGTGTGTGTGAGATTGGGGCAGAGGAGTGTTTAACAACAATCAGCTGTAAACTGTGAATTTAAACTGAGCTTGTTTCTGCTCTGTTTCCCTCCTTCTGCATTTAATGATTTTGTGAATTTCTTCACAAATAATAGTTACTTCCTCCCAACCATCAACATGTCTATTGGCTGTGCACCATGGGGTTTTAAGGTGGCAGTAATTAAACCATTGCTTAAAAAGTCATCACTTGGCCCAACTGTCTGAACTAATTATAGGCCAATCTTCAACCTTCCTCTCCTCTCAAAAATCCTCGAAACTGATCTGCAGAGGAACGGTTTGTTTGAAGAGTTCCAGTCAGGTTTCAGAACTCATCACAGTACAGAAACAGCATTAGTGAAGGTTACAGATGATCTTCTCGTGGCCTCTGACTGTGGGTAAACAGCACTGCCCCTCGGAGAAGCAGCTGCTGCAAATAATTCAGCCTTTGCACCCAAACAAGAAATATGACCCTAATCACAGGACATAAAAAACAAGATGACACAAGGCAATTTTCTTTTTTTAGTTTGCCCAATTGCTTTATTAATTTGTGAATTTGACAGTTTAATTTCTGTCTTTGTTTTTTGATTGCTCTTTTTTGGTCCAATTCAATTGTATTCATTTAGCCCCAAATCACATCAAGAATTATGCTTTATATATGTGATTACTATTGTGTTGACTGCTGGGTTTTCTGTGTAATTGTTGTTGGGTCTTCCCCATTGAATCAAAAGGAAAAACTCCCTTTTTACGGGAAGAAACCTTCGGGGGAAACAAGGCTCAGGGAGGGGCGGTTTGGGCTAGTTGTTAGTTGTTCTTTGGTGGTAGAGAAATTGATGGGATTGAGTTCAGAGATTACGAGGTCAGAGATTATGATGATCCTTCAGGATCTTCTAAACAGCTGGAGAAATCTTTGTCCAAGATCTCCTCTTCAGTTTTTTCTCAGCCTCCTCCTGAGCCTTCTCTAAAAGATTGACTTGGCTCGTTATGTCAGCTATGAGTTTATCTTTCTCTTATTTTTCTCGATGGACTCCTTCAGTGTTTTAACAGCTGCCTGGATGGAGGAACTTTCCTGGAGCCCTTTTGCTCTTTCATTTTTGAGGTCTTCCTGGGCCTTCATTGCTGCTGCGTTCAACAATGAGGTTGTTTTGCTGTGCTCAGCCAGGAGACGGGACATGTCCTCTCTCTCTGATGTTTTTCCTCCTGAAGTTTCTTTTGTGCCTGGGCCAGCTCATCCTTTAGTGTCTTATTTTAAGCAAGCTGTTGTTCTAAGAGCTTCTCGGTCTTAATTTTTTCTTCTTTTTCACTGCTAACAGCTGCTTCCAGGTGATCAGTTGTCAGTGAAACACCTGTGTAGATCCTGTCTTTCTCATGTACTTCTTTATGAAGAACTGCCTTTATTTTTTCTAGCTTCTTTTTCTCAGCTTCAAGCATTGCCTTCAACTGCTCTGTTTCTTGGAGCAAGGCAGGCTTTTCTGCTTCCAGCTGTGCTGTGTGTCCTCCGTTGTTGCCCAGCATTTTTCCTCTCCCCAAGTCAGAGGTCCCAGCAACAGAGGATGTGGACGGCTGTGGTTCTGTACCTGAGACAGCCTGGGGCCTGGAACCCGAGACAGCCTGGTGTTTGCTCACTTTAGGAGGCATTTTCAGCTCTGGCGTGATGCTACACACTGCTGCAGGCTGTGCAGGACTCATGTCCTGCTCTTCTTCCATCTCAGGTTTGAATGCTCGTTGGCTCTTGAGAAGTTCTTTCAGCTGCTCTTTCTCCTTCAGTAAAACAGATATTTCCTGTTGGAGTGCAGTTATCTGTTTGTTCTTATCTTCTAAGACGTAGTGGAACTTCGTCTCAGAGATCCACTGGCAGTTATTTAGAAAATAAGCAGGCTGTACTTTGGCCTCAACAGCAGGTGGTGTGGGCAGCAGCTCTTCTTTTTGGTCAGCCTTATGATTTTCAAGAAGCTCTTTCAGCTCTGCTATCTCTTTGATTAAGGCAGCCTTTTCTCCTTCAAGCCCGGTTATCACTTTTACCTTGTCAGCCACGCGTTGTTTAAAATTAACTCCCCAAACCCCAGTGATGGCCTCCTCACTCGTATCTGATTTTTTTGTGCTATCACACAGCAGTTTCAGAAGTGGATGCCCATCTTCTGCTGCAGGCTGAAGGGTGGACACCATTTCAGACTGTTTGAGAACATTCAAGAACGCACTCGATCGCGACTGTTTTCATTTGAATCGTGTTATCATCTGACGACAGGTAGCTAAAGATGGAGAGGCAGAAAAGAAAGATAAGCGGAAGAAGATGGATGGAAAACAAAAGCCTGTAATAGAGTCTTATATTTTGTGTGCGTGTGCGCGCATGGGTTGGGGGTGGGAGGGAGGCATCTAAAGATGTGCCTGTACACACCTCAGAAAGTATATAGCTGCGCCTTTGGTATTCATCTTTCATGCTGGGATTTTTTTGTTGAATAGGAAGCCTGAAATTTTCACTTGCTCTTCATTTCCCCTCTTACTTCTCCTCGCGTACATGCCGGTTGGCATTTTGACTTCTGTAGCCCGCAAAGTCAAGCGCACGCATGACCGTAGAGATCAAACGGGCACATTGTGAACGCAAATGACCCATGCCCTGTGGTAGATTGGAAATTTCTGTGATAATAGCAGCAACCTAGCCGGGGGGGGGAGTCCACGGGGTGGTCTCCTGGAAGAAGGCAGAGGAGCACAATCTCTTTTGGATTTGAATCAGTATATTTTGCATCCAGTAAAAGCAAGGATGTTAAATAAATTGGACAGCATTCTGGCAATTTTAGTGAGATTTCCAAAGCTGTCGTCTTGACTGGTCTTGAAATAAAATTCCTGGGTCCTCAATGACCGAGACAAGACCGAATACAAATGCGGTCGAGTCCATGACAAGGTTGAGGGCATCAAATAGTGGTCTGGTTCTAATATACACTTAAACTTAACCACTAACTTCCCTGCAGATTGACTCAGTGCCACTTCTCATAGTAACACTGTGACAAAACTGTAGATGGTGCAAGAGCTTCTGTGATGTCAGTTTTTATTCAATTTATTCAGACTCTAAGAAATTATTATATATTAAATTAAACGGCATTCCATTATTCATATATGTATATATGCATACACACACACAATCTTGCTGTGTTAAGTTGTAGTGTGTGTGTGTGTGTGTGTGTGTGTCTCTGTCATGAAATGTACTCAAGGACGAGAAGACGCACCAATGTGTGTTAAACAGGGAAACTCCCAGGGGAACTGGGCCATCCACAGCCCGCAAGGAGCTCAGAAAACCCGTGGCCACACATCCCAATGATAATTGTGCCCACACCTCAGAGGGAGGAGAGACATTCTAGACGGACACCCTACATCCAAATAGCAAAGAGGCCCAGAAAGCCGGAGGTAATGAGCAGCCCCACCGCACGAGCCAGGAACGCAGCCCCAAAAGAACCGGGCTCCCGAGAACTACCCGACACCCAGTCTGGAAGCTGACTGCTGTTCGTTAAGCACCCTGGTTCCCTACACCCAACCACAGGGCAGGGAAGGCAGGTCCAGGGCTTGAGTGACTACACCCCAGAGCACCACCGCACTCAATGCCGGCAACCCCACACCCACACTGCAGACAAAAATGGCACAAATACACACAAACACACCTAAACAACCACATATAAAAGACAAAAAATGCCCCCCCCACCACCAAGTTTCTTCAGAGTCCGTCACAAACTTCTGTGTTGCTTCAGCTTTGAATGAAGACATTCAGTAAAACAGGAAGCATGTGTTCTCAGTGAGTGCAGCTCTGCAGCCTGTGCTGTCTCCAAGGTATACTGCCATTCAGATAGCAGAAAAACCATATTCATTTATCACCAGAGGCTCTGCCTCATTGCCTAATGCAGTTACCATGGCTACCCTTTTTATGTGGTCATGCCACAGCAATGTGCAATGGAATTTCTCCATCAGCCTAGTTTTGGTCTCTGCGGCAGACATGGTTGCTCTGCAGAAGGATTTCATTTTGTGTCTGTAAGCAGGAATGATGGACTGCCAGTGGACAAGCGGATGAACTGAAAAAAGGAGTTTATACCCTCTCTCAGATCAACTCACTTCCTTTTTATTTTTTGAGTTGGTCGGCTGGTTGAGTGTTCACATAATCTGAATGTGAAGGAGAGAAGATGATAAGACACAGTCTCGGATGACACTTATGAATATTGTGATGAAAAGCGAGACAAAAGGAAAACAGTGTGCTGATTTGTGGGCTACACATCAATGATGCAAATTTCCTGTTCCACCACATCCCAAATCGGATCGGGATCTGGTGACTGTAGAAGCCGTCTGAGTACAGTAAACTGTCATGTTTAAGAAACTAATCTGAGATGATTTGAGCTTTGTGGCAGGGTGCATTATCCTGCTGGAAGCATGGGCACACTGCAGTCTAAAGGGATGGATATGGTCAGCAGTAATACTCAGGTAGCATTCATTCAGTATTGAGGAGCCTCAATGTGCCATGTCTACATGCCTAAATTCACCGAGTTGCTATCAGGCGATTGGCTGATTAGATAGTTGCACTGACGTGTAGCTAATGATACCTAATAAACTCACTGTGGTATATTTTCACTTCAGCCATTCCTGAAGCTGTTTGCTGGCTGTTTAGATTGCTGCTGATGCAATTCTGCATCTTCTTTAAGAGAGACTGAGAGACCGTTCTACATCAATAAGAAATATGAAAAAGCCATTGTAACTTTGTGTGTGCACATACAGATCCAAAAAAACTGGAAATAAAAATCCTACAGGCACGCAACTTGCACATAAGTAGCTGTTCTTGTTTTATGCATCTGTGTACTTCTGGTACTGTAGTGTCAGCACAGTGGCCATGCAGCACCGGCACCCTCTGATGGCACAGTTTATGCCGCTCAGCCCCAAGTGAAGCTCTGCAAAGGTGGAACAAAGGATCCCAGCATAAACCTGAGAAGGCACGAGATGATGAAAGAGGGGGGAAAAAATTTATGCTTTGCAAAGTTAATTCCATTTAAAGAAATTTGACTTTTATAATTTTTTTTTTTTATTATTCTATTTGTTTCTGTATATTATTATTTATTCATTTTGCTTTAATGTAAAATAGTTACAAATCTTACCTTTGCAGATAGTTGCTTAAAAGGAAACCATGTGACAGAAGAAAGGTGTGAAAAGGGACAGAGGGTCCAAATAGGCATTCAAATTTGAGCCTCCACATTTTTTGTCATGTAAAATCTTCCATGAAACTATGACGCTACGAGACAATAACAAGTGCCTATTCTTCTAATATGCACCTGATTGGAAATATAAAATAACAATATATAAACAATTACCTCAAAATTGTAGATAATTAAATAAATTGGTACTTGAATACTTTTGTTCGGTCTCTGGTTAGTTTGTCAATCTGTGCTTCACAATGAGGGAAAAAGTGAATACAGGGACTCTAAACGTGGCCTTGTTGTTGGTGCCACACAGGCTGGTCTGAATATTTCAGAAAGTGATTTTCCCACACATCCACCTCAGACCATGTGGACTGACTAAGAGAAAACCTCCAGTGAGCGGTTGTTCTCTGGTCAGAAATGCCATGTTCATGCCAGACTTCTGAGGATAATGGCCAGACCGCTGATAAGAAGGCAACGGCAACTCAAATGACCACTCGGTACAACCAGTGTACAGTGTGCAGAAGAGCATCTCTGAATGTACAACCATCCAGCCTTAATGCAGATTAGCCCATCTGCAAGAGCAGAAGACCACACATATTATACTACTACTGTAGATAGATAGATATTGCTAGTGTTCAGTATGCAAATTAAGGAACAGAGTGAGCTTGTGCATTACCACTTAGAGGATAAGTGTCCTCTCCCTGCAAAGAGGGTCAGAGAGTTATTTTACACTTTAACTGTAGTGAGTAGGAAAGATTTTTTTTCATGCATCTGTCCTTATTACAGCAGAGTTGAAGGATTCTGCTGCTGAAGACTCTCTGCTGTTGGGTGTGAGGAGTTTGTTCATCAGTTTGTGCAACATCCTTTACTCAACAACTAACTGTAGGGGCTCCAGAGCAGTCCCCAGCATCAAGCCACCCTTCCTAATCAGCTTATTCAGCTTTCTGGTATCACAGGCTCTGCTAACCTGACAGATAGCTATAAAGAGAGCTGCACTAGCAGCAACAGACTGGTAAATAATGCACACATTAAAATAACCAAGAAGTAGAGTCTGCTCTGTCCGTTCCTGTAGACAGCCTCAGTGTGACATTTCCAGTCCAGTCTACTGTCAAGGTGAGCACTCGGGTATCTGTAGCTCTCCATTAACTCTACGACTTCTCTCAGGATGGAAATGGTGTTCGACTTAGGCTTTGACCTCCTAAAATCTACCACAGTTTACTTCGTCTTGGCCACATTTAGGAGGAGCTAGTTATTACCACACCACTCCGCAAAGTGTTCCACCGGTTCCCTGTATTCTGTCATCTGCCACTCCTGTCAGCTAAGAAGAGGAAACTGAGCTCACCAAAACTGGACAATAGAAGTTGGAACATTTTGTCTGGTCTGAGTCTCACTTTCTGTTGTAATGTTCAGATGGTGGTGTAAGAATTAGGCATAAACACATGGCAGCATGGATCCATCCTGGCTTGTATAAACTTTTCAGGCCGCTGGTGTAATGGTGGTGGGGATATCTTATTGCCACACTTTAGGTATTGTATTGTGTTGTTGACCACAGTCTACGCATCTTCTGATGGCTGCTTCCAGCAGGATAATGCATCATGTCACAAATGTCAGTTCATCTCAAGCTGGGTACTTGAACATGACGATGGGTTCACTGCACTCAAATGACCTCCACAGTCACCGGATCTCAATCCATTAGAGCACCTTTGGGATGTGGTGGAGCAGGAGAGTCGCATCATGGGTGCTCACAAATCTGCAGCAACTGTGTGACATTCTCATGCCAACATAGACCAAAATCTCTGAGCAACGTTTCCAGTGTTTTGATGGCCAGCCCGCGGGTCGTGTTATAAAGCGTTACCAAGCAGTTCTGTAGGCAGACAGGGGTCCAAGCCGAGGTGTATCTAATAGAGTATCTCAGGTTGGACCACCTTATTTGAAAAGCTTTGCTCAAAGTGGGTTTGTCACAGCTAAGTGTTTATTTTTCTTCCTTATGTGGTGTTTCACAGGCTCATGGTGCCTGTTAGGGGAACATTATTGCAACAAAATGAATATTGAAAGAATATAAAAACCTATTCTGGAATATAGCATGTGCAGTCATTCCTGTATCTTTGAAACACTGATGGTTTTTTTCCCTCTCCATCCCTCCTCTGCTATCTTTTTTTCTGCAGACCATGCAAGCGGCACGATGCCCGACAGATGAGCTGTCGCTGACTAATTGTGCTGTGGTGAGTGAGAAGGATCTGCAGTCAGGACAGTGAGTACTTATTATTGCCTAATCATTGTTGCATCTGTCAATCTGAGCACACACTTCAGCATCTCTGCAAGCAATTAACCATCCATCCACCCATCCAATCATTCTTCCACTTATCCAATTCAGGGTCATGCCCTAACCTTGTCACATGTCGTCTCAGTTCATTTTAAGCTTTCACATTAGACTTTATTTAAAAACAGCACAAAGTATTTTTGTGCAGATTTCAAAATCATTGTTATTGTCATTGATTAAAAAAAGTTTGACATTCTTTGTGGTCTTTCAAGTATCATTATTTTGTATGTGTTTGCATTATTTCATCCTTGCCAGGAAATGTACCACTGGGGAATCTGCTTAGTTTTGCACTCTGACCCTTCACCTGTCACTCAATTCCTGCTGCATTTGCCTTATTTTGTGTACTAGTGCGTAACAGGGGGTGCAGTGATGGGCTGCGTTGAGGCCAAAGCAATAAGCAGCAATAAATAAAAAATAATAATAATTTTACAAAACCGATACAAATGTATGTAAATTGATATATACAGTACCCCGGCAACAGTAACCTTCATCATTTCAAACTTATGGAAGTAAAGGCAGCAAACCCTTCAATATGCAGCAATTTGTTGACTGCAGGAATTGTAAAAGAAGCTTCTATAGTAGCCCACCTACTGTGGAGATACTAAGAGTTCATATTCAATTAAATTTGCTATTTAATATCTGAATATTAATAAGTTTTCTGGCTCTACATTGCAGGTCTGGGGTGGTTCATATATCCCATATTTCTGGAGCTTTTTTAGTCCACTTAGTCAGTGATTTCCTTTGCTTTTCAGACCAAAAAAAGAGGTGGAATATTGAATATGGGACTTACATTTTAAATGCCAATTCTGATCCATTTGAGCTTATTTTGGTGTCTCAGAGTTGTCAGAAAATCAAATGCAACTTAAAGACATCACCTTCAGAATTAAAAACAAATCAGTAAACGTGGAAGATAAAATCTGTAATCTAACTGTTCCCTGTCTCTACAGACACGTGACTGTTAAGACCACACCCAACCACAAGTATGTGTTCACAGTCAAGACCCACCACACTGTGGCACCTGGGAGCATTGCCTTCAGCCTGCCACAGGTACACATGTGCACACCCTCACAGATACATGTTGCTAATTGTTTGTTAGCCACATGCTCAGTCTTTCCTTATTTGTATTTCCCTTATCGCTCCTGTAGAGGAAATGGGCTGGTCTCTCCATAGGCCAGGAGGTGGAAGGTATGAAATGCTCTTGTCTGCTGATTTTGATGTTTAACCATACCAGCGCCAAATAGATCGATCACCATTATTAACTGTTCAGTATAAGCCCCGCCACTTTAGTTACTGCTACTGTATTTATCAAGCTTTCAGTTCTTGCACACACACTGTTCAGGACAGTTTATCACTCTTAGTGATAAATAGTGACTTCTCAAGGCCACAGAGACATAGTCACAGACAGAGGAGATAAATAGTGTAAATATAAAACTGTGTTACAGAGAAAAACAGACTCAATTATATTCTAATATAAATATGTTGGGCACTAAGATTACATACTTAATTGTATTTTTAGACGTTTTGTATATCTTATATTAGACTAAGTTGGTTTTGTAGACTTTTCTCAGGTGATGTAGGTAATCGTAGGCAATAAAGTGCAGGACAGGATGGTCTCCCTAAAAGCTCAATACACTGCCATTTAGATAAAAAAAAATAAAAATAAAAATAAATTGTAGCTTATGTCTTTTTTTTTTTTACTTTCTTGAGCCCCCAGAGTTAATGTTAGCACAGATGACAGTCATTAGACTGTTAGTGAGCTTGTTGAAGGACATCTTATAAACATGAGCATTTTTTATTTTATTTTATTACATACCATAACTGTAGAAATTATTGAGGTAGTCTTATGCTAGTATTGGCCTATTAGCTATTTTTAGCAATTTTTTTTGTTGAAGTTTTATCAATATTTTTTTTTTTTACAATTTTTTTCCCATATTTGAGTATTGCGAAACAAATATATTTTCACTGTGAGTCTGTTTCAGTCCTGTATGTCTCACTTTGGCTTCCACGGCTAGCATAATTGGACAGTTGTCCTTTAGGGTGGGGTGTAGCAAGCTGTCAGTCATGTCAATTATAAGAATTGTTCTCTATAAAAAAGAAAAAACCCTGTGCTACACAATTAGAATCTAACCTGTAACGGTCTAGTATTGGTTGTTAATTTATATTGTCATGTGTTACTTACATGTGACGTTACCAGTGACAGTTTTTACTTCTGCTGTCGTTACGTTCTGGGGTTCAATGTAAAAATTCATAATAGAGTTTGAGCTCATGAACTACATACGATAGTAATTGTTGCCTTGTTTGTGCAATCAGTGTCCAACTACAATTTTGACAAGACCAAGCAGTGCATTGGCGCCATGACAATCGAAATTGACTTCCTGCAAAAGAAGAGCACTGACTCCTCTCCCTACGACTCGGACAAGATGGCCGCCGAGTTCATCCAGCAGTTCAACAATCAGGCCTTCTCTGTCACCCAGCAGGTTTTTAATTCCCGTACCTCAAGACGTCAGGCTTACACACATGCTCACATGCAGAGACATAAACATTTTGCTTTGTTCTTTTGACCACTCTCCTGCTTTTCTATCTTTCAGCTAGTGTTTAGTTTCTGTGACAAGCTGTTTGGTTTGGTGGTAAAGGATATTGAGGCCATGGATGCCAGCATCCTCAAAGGAGAACCGGGCTCTGGAAAGAAACAGCAAAAGGTACTGAACCACGACACAGAGATGAAATAGCAAAACTGGCTGGGGGGTAAAGTTAAGCAAATCTGGGGTATGTTGTAGAGGCTCAAAGTTATATATCTTAGAAATATTTGTTGGTGAGAACAGGACCTGAGCAGTAACAGCCAGGTTGTTAGTGGAAGTGCCTTAGGGCACTCTTTTAGTTGTGATCCAATTCTGGCACCTGTGGCGCTTTGCTGTTTGTACTGGACTAAAGCATTACCCCTTCATCATTAACCTCTGGGGAGTACGCTTGAAGTTGATTTGCTTTTGAGAAATGTGGTGCTACAACTATCATTTACAAATACATACCAAAAATATGATTTTGTTATATACTTTTTTCTGATAAACTGTGCACAATCTGAAGAGTGGAACAGACTAATTGAATTGTGCTGCAACAAGACAAAGTGTTAAGGAGTGCAATTTTTTTTGTTTTAATCTAAAAATATGAACAAAATCATGTTTTTGGTGTCAACATATTGAAATATAAAATGGAAAGGTAGTTTGCAATTTATGCAACGAAATCCCTGCTAACTTTGTAGCCACCTGAGGAAGAGAGAGGCAGACCTTTATCAAGTTATAATCAAACCCCAAGGCACCAATGTTAATGGATAAGATGTCAAATTGGATTGCTGAGGTTCCTTTAGAGAAAAATGTTGGTGAGTCAAAACCGCTACACCTCAAGGTAGTATTTCAGATATAAAGAGTGTTGACTCACAGGGTTCAGCGAGGCCATCACAATTCTCCCGGTCTTCTATTGCTGCTGCTAAAAAGTTGAAGGCTGAATTACTGCCACAACCTGCCAGGATTGCAAAGAAAGAAGTTCTGAAAAAACAGTTCTAAAAGCTAAGAAGTAACAGCTTGAGCTGGAAACTGTTACAGCAGCAAACACTTCAGACAAATGGCCATCTAGGGATTTGAAGATTTACACGCTGTTGCACCTCATGCTTGAAATGGAATAGCATCCCACTGAGAGAAAAGAAAGAGCTAACGAAAGCTTTAAAGCTAAAGTGAGGGTTTCTGCATAACAGCAGTTTCCAAGAGAACTACCATAGGTTAGGCGGATACTGGAAGATGTTTGACTGTGGATCAACTACAAAGGTGCATCTGTGAATGCAATAGCCAATAGGTTATTGGTGAATGTACTGCATTTATTTTTTACTTTTCCAGACTTGGCCTTGAAATGTCTCATACTACAAGTCACATTGAGGTTCCCCAAGAACAATCCCGTTCTACCTACTGCACCACAACTGGACCTGCTGTCCTTATAAGATTTCTCCTGCAACATGCAAAAGCTCAAAATGTGGATGGAATTAGCACCAAAGCAATTTATTTTGTACCAAAGATTTTTTTATGTGGACAACTGCCTAAAATTAGTCGTGGATGAAAAGGAGGCACTGAAACTTGCACCTGCTAAGGGTGGTTTCAAGTTAAACATGTGGGACAGCAAATACAGACTGCTTCCCCTTTCCATTTATTCACTGTCACCTTCCTTCAAAGCTAATCCTGGAAAAACTAACTGGAATGAGACTTGGATGCGGCACAAGAATCCTTAAGCAATTATCCAGGTGATTA
Source organism: Pterophyllum scalare (assembly GCA_024447675.2). Lineage (NCBI taxonomy): Eukaryota > Metazoa > Chordata > Actinopteri > Cichliformes > Cichlidae > Pterophyllum > Pterophyllum scalare. The sequence continues at coordinate 28,307 of JAMQGT020013615.1, forward strand.
GGTGATTGCAGTGCCAAAGAGATACATCAAGCTACATGGCTTGGGACATCCTCTCTCAGCACAGCTTGATTACTTTGGAGGAGAAAGTTCAAGTGGTTATTGTACAGTCTGTTATCTTTGCTTGATTTGCAGTCCTTCCTCCTGGGTATGGCCAGAGTAGCTTCACTCAAACCTGTGACCATTCCCAGATCGGACATTACCACCGCTGCAGTCGCTGTGCTAATAGAGCAGGCGATGCATGAAAATGAAACGTCAGCATTCCAGACCTTTGTCACTAACAGGGTTTCAGTAATTTGATGTTTTCAGAAGACTCCAAGTGGATGCGCATGAAATAGTCCATGAATCCAGCTGATTGTGTATCAGGAGACGTGTCTCTGTGTCTTCGAGGGAAAAGTATAGATACTAGGGCTGGAGAGTCAAAACGCCAAGCAACTGCTTGCTATTACTAATGGCCGTGCCCGCTAGCTTACTGTAATGATTGTGATTGGTTCCAGTAGCTAACAGCTCGACAGTACCTCAGCCAGGCACAGTGTCAGGCGATCTAGCTAGAACCCTGGTAAAATATCTCTTTTAAAAACAATGCCAATATTGGAGAAAAGTTGTGTTGATAGTGCCAGTTGCTAAAAAGCAAAGAGATGCTTGCTCACCGGGGCAGGTTGATGGGAACCTGCGCAACACAACACATACTTGCAACCATAACATTATATTCATAAGAATTCCAATTCAAAATACAACATAGTAAAGTTCCCTTTGATCTCAAGTGTTAATGCAGTCCTATGTCACAGACAGGCTATGGTGCCTCAGCTAAGCATGTTAGCTAAGGCTCTCTCTGATATGCACTAATCATCAGAGACATGAATTTAGCCCATGATTCGAAATTTAACAAGCATGTAACTCAGCAGTTCTAAGCATAAAGGTAATTGTGTCTTTGACTTGTGTATTCTTCTCGTTGTCTGCATTTGTGTCTCTTATTGCATTGTTATTGCTGTATTTATCTCAGTATTTGTGCTTTTGTGCTCATATGTTGTTTCCATTGGGATCACTGAACACGGACATTCAGGAGTCCTCTCCCGGCTAATGGTTTAATGGGAGAAGTGAGTCAGGGAGATATTATCAGAAAATCTAGACGATAAAAGGAAGAGAAGTGATCTCTGGCTGATGGATGTGAATGTCAATAATCACCACAAATGTGAAAAATAAATAAATATAACACATCTTATTAAGATTTTATCCTGGTAAATGTCATAATAGCTAGCTTTTATCTAAATGCAGCCTCTTAAACTATATTGTCGTCTGTCCTAGTCTCTAACCCTGACCCCCATTTCAGAAACTAGGAGGGGTTTGGGTTTTTTTGTATTACAGATTTTCTATCAAAACAGGCAAAAAAATGTTTAAATCCGTCACGCCACTGGTGACCGGATGGATTTAAAAAGTTAAGCATATGGGTAGGGTTACATTCACAGCTACATCTTTCTAAGGAAGTCCTGCCTATTTGGCATACCCTAGTGGAAAAAATATAAGAGCGATCAGACTTAATATGGAAGCTAACATTTCTAGTTTCTGAAACTATGCTTATCTAGCATGTGGCTAACATGCAAGCTAATCCTTACCCCACCCTTAAGTGGTACGCCAGCAATATGGTGGATGTTAAGAAGTTAAAAAGCTAATTAAGGAAGTAAATAAATGTGCCAACTTTACAAATGAAGTATTGATTGTAACGTTTATCTCTGGCAGATTGACATTGGTCTGATGGTGGGCAACAGCCAGGTGATTTTTGAGAAGGCTGAGAATTCCTCCCTCACACTAGTCGGTACGTTCCTTCTTGCCGTCTACACGTAGCAAACATTTCCAAAAAAAACCCTTTGCTAGCATTGTTTAAAACTGTTCCAAAGAATTTCAAGAGATGTATTTTAGTGCTTTCTAAAAACTGATAAATTCAAGCTGCTGTAATAGCTCATAGGGTGCCATATGCTCCACAAGATGGCAGCAAGATCACATTCTCAGAAAAAAAAGGTTCCATGCACCACCTCATGCACCCATATCCCTACTCATCAGGTAAAAGCCCAAGAAAGCCTTAAAAGTATAGAAACTTTGCTTCTATCTTACAACTTTTCATTCCTTGCTAATTCTGTCCTGATTTGCAGCAATCTTTGTATCCAGTGTTTCTTTCCTCTCAATCACAAAAGTCTAAAGCCCGTAACAGGTGGTTCTGTTCTCACTGGCATTTCCATTTATCTGAGATTTGTTCCCTGTATGTTTTAACAGGTAAGGCAAAGACCAAGGAGGCTCGACAGACAATCATCAATCCAGACTGGAACTTTGAGAAAATGGGAATTGGTGGTCTGGACAAGGAATTCTCAGACATTTTCCGCAGAGCCTTTGCCTCCCGAGTCTTTCCTCCTGACATTGTGGAGCAGATGGGTGAGAAACCGCTTCGCTTATTTGTATCATCCCACATTCATTGTTTTTTCCTGGGATATTTCTTGCTCCGAGCCTTAGGCTCTGTTCCCCATCCCTGAATGGGTTGATGGTGAGAAAGTGTGTCTTTTTCCTGTTGTTTTTGCAAGACTGAACAATTGCAGTGCCAGCAGCTTGTGACTTTTTATGCATCAAACATTGGTGGGAAAAACCTCAGTGTGTTCTGTGTAAGGTGTACTCCCCATGCCAATAAAAAAAAACAATATACACTGCAGTAATACACTGAAAGAAACAAGGTTAGCCACAGTACCCTAACCTTTATTTTATTCCTCATACACACACATATGTACACACAGGAAATAAACATTTGTGTTGGTTTTACAATCCATTTTATTAATCTAGTCTTTTCCCCTGTGGCTCTGAGCACATTGAATAATTTCATAGCATGTCTGATATCATCTTTTCTTCTTCCCAATTTCATTTCCCTTGCTTTTCCTGCCCCATCTCTGATTTTTTTCTCCTTTCTTTGCTCCCATGTCTCCTTTCTTCCCACTTTCTGATTCTTCTTAATTTCTTCTCCCTCTCTGTCTCTTTGCCATTCATCTTCCCTCTCCTCACTTTCCTTTTTCCAGGCTGCAAGCACGTGAAAGGCATCTTGCTGTTTGGGCCACCAGGATGTGGTAAAACCTTGATGGCCAGGCAGATTGGCAAGATGCTCAACGCCCGTGAGCCAAAGGTCGTCAATGGCCCAGAGATCCTGAACAAGTATGTGGGAGAGTCTGAGGCCAATATCCGCAAACTGTTTGCTGAGGCAGAGGAAGAACAGAAGAGGGTAAGTAATGCTCTGTGTAAATTTTTTTTTTTTTAAAAAAAAAACAATTTACAAGAATATTCTAATTTTCAGCTGGGAGCTAACAGCGGCCTTCACATCATTATCTTTGATGAGTTGGACGCCATCTGCAAGCAGAGAGGAACTGGCGCCAGCAGCACAGGTGTGCATGACACTGTGGTCAACCAGCTTCTGTCCAAGATTGACGGTGTGGAGCAACTTAACAACATCTTGGTCATCGGTAAGTAGTATCAGAGGAAAATGACTGAACCCAATCTTAATCCTTGCTGGCTTTAAAATATGTGGACTGATTGGAGAGCAGGGGCCCCCTATGCACGAGCATGCAGGAGGTCTATGAAAAGCAGGGCAAATCATTTTTTTGTGAAATAGGCCCTAGATCGCAAATCTTGCAGTCGTATTTCCTTTCCATATCTAAGAACCTTTTCTGTCCTCTGTTGATTGAAATGCTGGAGTGAACTGCATGAGCTGACTGACAGGAGTCTGAGTACACTCATTATGATTAGATTGCTTTCAGCATTGTTGCATACAATTCTCACATTTTGTGAATTCATTTTTAGTAATTGCCATCAAAATAAGTGCCTATATTTTGACTTCGAATGTAGAATATTGATTTTGGTAAAGTATTTATGCAAATAAATATAACTATTTGAATTCAATGTAACACCTTTTAGCAGCGTTCATTCTTCTGCTTCCACCTTTGTGTCTTTTTCTTCCTTCTCTCCAGGTATGACCAACAGGCCTGACCTGATAGACGATGCTCTGATGAGACCTGGCAGGTTTGAGGTGAAAATGGAAATTGGTGAGATTGCAATTTCTCTCTATGCTTGATCCTCATTTAGGTACAGGTAACAGGCTTCATGAGAGCAGTCAGAATTTAACAGATTTGAATATAACACCATCACAAATGGAATATAAAATTATCCAGTATGCTAATTTGAATAGTTTGCTATAAAAATAGTAAGATTCACAAAAAAAAATTTCTTTCTTTTTGGTCATGTTGAGGATGAATTAAAACCATTAAACTCAGCTAAATCCAAATACCATCACTTCCCCAGTAGAACCATGATGGTTTTTTCTAGCATACAAACTGGATTACAAGTGGATTATTTCACAGTTTGCAGTTTACGGCGACTACAGTAGTGACATTATTGTAAGCACGGGCTGATCCAATCATTTAGGTAAATAGAAAATAAGGCAACGGTCTTTAAGGATCACAACGGCACAAACAACACGTGTCAAGTTTTTCAAAGTGTAACCACACCTGAGACACCAGTGTGTTTGTTGTCCTTCAACATGCCGCAGGAGTGATGTGGTCTCACGTTCTTTCTTCCTGTAACCTAGATGTGCACTGGTACCAAAATTTGACACCAATTGATTTAATGTGAATCAGTACTCAGTAGTACCCATGTAATTCAGTCAGTACCCTAAAAAGTATGAAGTTCGATGCCTAACCCTAGTTGTAGCATCTCTAATCAGTAGCTAAAGCATGTCAGGTTAGCTAATGTTATCAGAGCACCCAAAGTAGCTAGCTGTAGCTACAGCGATGCCACCCATCGGTTTCTGAAGTTCCTTTTTGAAACCTCAAGATGAGCATTTTTCTGTTGCCATCTTGAACGTAACAAGGGCATGACCAAGATTTACAAAACTTAGTTTTTCATTCAGTATGAACCAAAAGGAGTGAATGAGACAGTAAGCTCAGCAGGAAGGTCTTTACAGAGGTAAAGAAAGAAGGCTGTTCTCCCGTAGACTTCTACAGGACTGGAAGTCTTCTTGCAACCACAGCCATCGCTCCCTGGTGGCCATAAGCAATGCATGTTTAAGGTACTTCCATGGTGGCTTCACTTTCAATACCCGGAAGCTACAGCCGTCTTTTATGCTGTCTGTAGTGCTCGTCGGAAGCTCACAGACACAGCACTTTTATCTTTGTTTTTCAGTGTGCATGTTTTTTGCTACATATATTCCTATATTCTAAAGTTTTTTTGAACACGAACCTCTATACTAATGTTCTTTCCTGCTCTTCTTTTGCACTCATTCTAATCTCCAGGTCTGCCTGATGAAAAGGGCCGCGTCCAGATCCTGAACATCCACACCAATAAAATGCGAAGCTTCAACCTCCTCGCTAACGATGTCGACATCAAGGAACTGGCAGCCGAGACTAAGAACTACAGCGGTGCAGAGCTGGAGGGGCTGGTTAGGGCAGCGCAGTCAACCGCCATGAACCGACACATCAAGGTCACTAGGCGCTTCCTAATACGCAAAGCATACGTTAAGGTTGGAAAGTCAGTGAAGTGACGAGACAGAAACACTGTCCACATGAATGATTTTCATCTAAAACTCAAATCAGATATCATATTTAAATACCAATTACTGTACAAAATATGGACAACCTAACAGCTCCTCAAAAGTGAAGCCAACACGTCTCTATGAATCTCTGGCGTCTGGCTGCAGTATGCAGTAGAGGTCATAAACTGCACCTCCTCCATGTTTGAGGATGGGACAGAAGTGCTTTTATAAAAATTCTTATCACACTGATTTGGGTTCAGGGGATCACCTTTCTCATAAGTTTGTTTTAAATTATTAACTTAATGCTGTAAAATTGGGGTGTAACATGGTTGAAAGCTTTGACAACTACACCAAAAGCTTGCAGATAGCTGCTGTAGCTTGCGGAAAACTGACAGACTTTAGGGCATAAATGCATTTATTACATCACCCAAAGCATACACTCCTGATAAAAATCTTAAGGTCAGTTAAATAATTGCAAGAATTTGCATTGTGCACTTTTGGATCTTAAGGAGGTTCTAAGTAGAGCTTCACAATGCTAAAAGGAGAAATCGGCCCACGAGACACAAAACTTTTGAGCAGGGAATTTATTGAAAAGTGCATTTACACTCAAACATGATTTTTTCAGCTGATCAAAAGTTTAAGACCATAGCTCAAAAAAAGCCCCCCCCATAACAGAAATCAAAGTGTCAAAAAAAGGACTCAGTAATGAGTAGCTCCACCATTCTTGTTGATCACTTCAAACAATCGTTTAGGCATGCTTGATGCCAGTGTTTCCAGGAGGCTAGTGGGAATGTTGCTCCAAGTGTTGAAGATGGCTTCACGAAGGGCATCCACTGTCTGGAGCTGATGTCCATTTTTGTAAACTTCCCTTGCCATCCATCCCCAAATGTTCTCAGTTGGATTTAGATCAGGGGAACATGCAGGATGGTCCAAAAGAGTGATGTAATTCTCCTGGAAGAAGTCCTCTGTCAGGCGGGCGTTGTGAACTGCAGCATTGTCCTGTTGAAAAACCCAGTCATTACCACACAAACGAGCGCCCTCAGTCATGAGGGATGCCTGCTGCAACATCTCCACATAGCCAGCTGCTGTTTGACGCCCCTGCACAACCTGAAGCTCCATTGTTCCATTGAAGGAAAACGCACCCCAAATCATGATGGTGCCCCCACTGTGCCGTGTAGAAAACATCTCAGGTGGGATCTCCTTGTCATGCCAGTAACGTTGGAGGCCATCAGGACCATCAAGGTTAAATTTTTTCTCGTCAGAGAAGACAACTTTCTTCCACCTTTCAGTGTCCCATGTTTGGTGCACCCTTGCAAAGTCCAAACGGGCAATTTTGTGGCGTTGAAGAAGACGTGGTCTTTGAAGACGTTTTTTGTTTCTGAAGCCCTTCCCTCGCAGATTCCTTGCTCAAAAGTTTTTGTCTCTTGTGCCGATTTCTTCTTTTAGCATTGTGAAGCTCTACTTAGAACCTTCTTAAGATCCAATAGTGCAAAATGCAAATTCTTGCAATTTTTTAACTGGTCTTAAGATTTTGATCAGAAGTGTATATACATTATATTAATTCCATTTTGTTTATTTATATTTATTTATTGTTTTATTTATTTATCTTTGAAAATTTGCTTATTGCTTAGGAAAGTTATAAAATGATGACATCCCTTTACAACCTAGGAAATTTTACTGTTGTGGTCAGAAGTTTGCACTCACTCTTCATGGATATGAATGTGATGGTAATTCGGGGGGTTTAATGATTTCTTTGAACTGTTTGTTTTCCAGGGTTGGATGTTGGACAGCATATATCTTTAATGACTTTTTTTTTTTTTTTTAAAGACAAGAATTTGGGCCACATGTTAGAAATTATTTTGGATTTTCTCTAAACCATACAGGGTCAAAAGAATACGTACACCCCCAATAATATTTGGTTAAGTGTCCCTTATCAAGTTGCAACTCAACCAGATGCTTTTGGTAGCCATCAGCATGCTTCTGGCATAATTCTGGCTGGATATTTGACCACTCTTCTTGGCAGAATTGGTAGAGTTCATTTAAATTGGTGGTTTCCCGGCAGGGTCTCTACTTTTAAGCATAGTAAACAGATTTTCAATAGGGTTGATGTCAGGGCTTTTGGAAGGCCATCCATGAAGCTAAATGTTAGCCTGCTTTATCTATTCCAAAACCAATTTTTTTGTGTGTGTCTTAAATCATTGTCCTGTTGGAACACCCAACTGTGTCCCAGTTTCAACTGGCTACCTGTTGATTTGGGGGGAAGTTAAAGAGTTTGGAGGTAGTCCTCCTTTTTCATCATTCCATCCCCTCTGTGCAATGTCTCAGAAATACCGGCAGCCCCAGACCATGATGCTACCACCACAATATTTGACAGCTTCTACAGTGTTCTTAGGTTTGAAAGCCTCACCTTTACTCCTTCAAGCATACATAGTGGCCAGCTAGTTTAGTCTTTGCAGACAGCTACAAATTTCAGTTGTACTTGCAGGTATTGATTTTGGAGCAGGGGCTTCTTTCTTTGTCAGCATCCTCTCAGTCCATGGTAATGTAAAATTTGCTTCACTGTGGACAGTGATGCTGGCATTCCAACAGTTTCCAGTTCATGTTAGGCTTGAGCCTTGGTGGTTCCTAAACATCCTCACCAATTTCCTCTTATCTGTGGATGACAGTTTGGGTCAAATATCCAGCCAGAATTATGCCTGAAGCTTGTTGATGGCTGCAAAAAGCATTTGGTTTAGTTGTAACTTGGTAATGGACATTTAGCCAAATATTAGTGGGGGTGTATGTGTACTGTGTGGATTAGAGAACAAAATAATAAAATAATGGTATGTAAACATCCATCTATCTACAGATATAAACAATATATTGCAAACCTTAAATAGACAGGCAAAAAATTTGAACCGTCAAATCGTGTATTTTTTGTCACAGCATCTGCCACCGGTATGATATTTCTGAAACACCTAATATGTTGTGCAAAACAAAACAAGAGCAACAGAAAAATGGCATGCCTATGTTAAAAATATGGCTTCAATCATAGTAAGCTTTAGAACAACAGGAAGAGTCAAAAGTGAGCATAGATGTTTCACAGTAGTTCTGTCATATTATACCTATCATATATCATGTCATATATATCACATTTTTCATCCATCCACCCATTTTCTGCCACTTAGTGCAGTCTAAACAGAGACCAGCCCCCAACACCACCACCCCCCACCCACCCCCACCCACCACCATCTGAGAGATGTAGTCTCTCCAGCGTGTCCTAGGTCTGCCCTGAGGCCTCCTTCCGGTGCCTGCAACACCTCACCTAGGAGGAGCCGGGGCATCCCAGTCAGATCCTCGAACCACCTCAACAATGTGGAGGACTCTGAGTCCTTCCCACATGACTGAGCTACTCAACTGTCTCTAAGAGAGAGCCCAGACATGCTTCAGAGGAAGCTAATTTCTGTGACCTCCTTCTTTTGTAGTTAGCGCCTCTGCTCTCTTTAGTTCATGTTGTGCCATGGCAAATTTGAAATTGATTTTGACACTTGTATTTTGCAGACATTTTAGATTAATTATTACAGCGGTTTGACTTGATATCGCCCCAGTGATTTGACATTGTTTAAATGTTGTGGTGAATTCTTCTCCAGGCTACCTCTACAGTTGAGGTGGACATGGAAAGGGCAGAGAAGCTGCAGGTCACCAGAGATGACTTCATGGGATCTCTCAACAATGACATAAAACCAGTATGTTCCTGTTGTTGTTAGAGATTATGTTATGTGAATGCAGTTTAATCTAATGATATGAAAATGTTCCTAATGCTTCTTTGTGTTTTTTCTAAGGCATTTGGTACTAACCAGGAAGACTACTCCAGCTACATCATGAATGGCATCATCAAATGGGGCGACCCCGTCACTCACGTTCTTGATGATGGAGAGCTGCTGGTACAGCAGACCAAGAACAGTGATCGCACACCACTTGTGGCTGTGTTATTGGAGGGTAAGAAGTCAGAAACTCACATAGATCAGTTGAGCAAATCCGATTATATTTCAATAAGGAGAGATCACTGGGAGAAACTGAATGAGATTTATTGATAATACAAACAGTTGTTTGACGATTAGACTCCAATGGCCCAGTGACACTGAAGGGAATCCCAATAGAGATGGGAATTAGGCAGGATCCTCCGGAGGCTAGACGCTGGTGGTGGTGGAGGATAAGATGGAGGCTTGGAAGGAGCTCTTGGGTGGTGAAGGGGAGGGAGTGGTGTTACATGAATGAATCTGCAAGGGAGACTGACAGGTAAGCAGTGACATTTAAAGCACACTGTGCGGCGGCTGATTGGCTCGAGGAAGGCGGAGAGAAAGGTGATTGGACTAGAAGTGATGAGGTCAGCATTGAGTTTGACAGCGTGGGAAAGTGGAGGTGATGACAGATAGAGAAATGGCAAAACACCTGGGAAAAAAAAGTGGATGAGTGATTTCAGATCTTCCTTATTGAACTGCCTAAGCTTCATATTTAGTGCAATAAGAGACAAATTTTAAAAAAAAAAGATGGCCTTCAGAGAGACACTGGAAAAATTTCAAGTAACCCTGTGAGGAATATGAATACAAAGCACAAGCAGCAAACTGTACCATTCCTCTTGACATTCACACAGGCCCACCCCACAGTGGAAAGACAGCCTTGGCAGCTAAGATTGCAGAGGACTCACAGTTCCCCTTCATTAAGATTTGCTCTCCAGACAAGATGATTGGAAACTCAGAGATCTCTAAGTGCCAGGCAATCAAAAAGGTAAGTGCTGCAGTGTCTTTTTAACCTTACACCATTTCATCAATCAATTATTTGCATTTAAAATGATATGTTTAGTTGTAATTTCCCATCCTTTAATGTCGTTGTGCCTTTATTCTTCCTCTCTGTGTTTCAGGTCTTTGATGATGCTTATAAGTCTCAGCTCAGCTGTGTTGTAGTGGATGACATTGAGCGTCTGCTGGACTATGTGCCCATCGGTCCGCGTTTCTCAAATCTGGTCCTTCAGGCTCTGCTGGTGCTTCTCAAGAAACCTCCACCCAAGGTCAGAGTTCATGTGAAAGCTGTATACACACTTTAACTATAATGTTGGCAACAAACCTCATGAAGACCACAAAAACTACAAGCTCACCTGTGCCACGTAGCTCAGCTGTCCAAAAATGTAAAACCATGAGTGAGCTGCAGTCTTTTACTTGATGTGTTCCTTCATTATGTTCATATGCTTTGTGATCAGGTGTGCTAGTTACCTCTTAGCAAAAAAAGTCCAAAGAATGCTTCCCAAAAGTTGAACTATTTTTTTTTAGCAGCTAATGCATGTTATAAATAATGATGTATTTTATAATGTGGTATTTCATTTGTGGTATTTCATATTTAGCATTTTTCAGTCATGTTGTGTGATTGCTGTAGGTTGTTTGTCTCTTTAGGCAATGGGCATAACAGTTTATGTTTTAATAAAATATGTTGCTTTTTGTGAAAGGTTTTGTGACATGGGTAAATAATTACACTCAGAAAATAAATATATACAGATTACATATAAAAATATAATCCACATTATGCTTATAGACTTAATTAGAAAATGAATCTTTCATCAGCACATCAGATACATTTCCATAATATTTGGTGTAATCAACAACATACAGAAACGAGTCGTTTAAACCTCCCGCAGGGCCGGAAGCTGCTCATTATTGGCACCACCAGCAGGAAGGATGTCCTCCAGGAGATGGAGATGTTAGATGCTTTTAGCACCACCATCCACATCCCCAACATCTCCACTGGGGACCAGCTAATTGATGCCTTAGAGGTAAGATATTACCCTCTTTTCGCGCACACTCACACACACACAGCCATGACATACACACACAAATCATGTTAATTTTCAAGTAATCACATTTGCATATTTGAATGCTTGAAGGTGAAACTAATCACAGTTGTGCACTTGAACTAGGACACAAAGATGAAGGTACTGAATTATACTTAACCAACCCGTGCACATTCAAAAATCTGCAGCGTGTGGGGAAGAAATTACATAACTTTCTTCCCCACACGCTGCAGATTTTTGAATGTGCACGGGTTGGTTAAGTATAATTCAGTACCTTCATCTTTGTGTCCTAGTTCAAGTGCACAACTGTGATTAGTTTCACCTTCAAGCATTCAAATATGCAAATGTAATTACTTGAAAATTAACATGATTTTGTGTGTATGTCATGGCTGTGTGTGTGTGAGTGTGCGCGAAAAGAGGGTAATATCTTACCTCTAAGGCATCAATTAGCTGGTCCCCAGTGGAGATGTTGGGGATGTGGATGGTGGTGCTAAAAGCATCTAACATCTCCATCTCCTGGAGGACATCCTTCCTGCTGGTGGTGCCAATAATGAGCAGCTTCCGGCCCTGCGGGAGGTTTAAACGACTCGTTTCTGTATGTTGTTGATTACACCAAATATTATGGAAATGTATCTGATGTGCTGATGAAAGATTCATTTTCTAATTAAGTCTATAAGCATAATGTGGATTATATTTTTATATGTAATCTGTATATATTTATTTTCTGAGTAATTATTTACCCAGGTCACAAAACCTTTCACAAAAAGCAACATATTTTATTAAAACATAAACTGTTGTGCGTTGCCTAAAGAAACGGAACAACCTACAGCGACGTAACTGAAAAATGTCTCATCTGAAATACCACATTAAAAAATACATCATTATTTATAGACATTGCGTTAGCTGCTAAAAAAAATAGTTCAACTTTCCAGAAGCATTCTTTGGACTTTTTTGCTGAGGTAACTAGGCACACCTGATCACAGAAGCATTATGAACATAATGAAGGAACACATCAAGTGAAAAGAACTCCCTTCACTCATAGTTTTACATTTTTGAACTATAACTCTGAGTCACACAGTGAGCTTGTAGTTTTGTGGTATTCATCCAGGTTTGTTGCCAACATTATAGTTGAAGTGTGTATACACTTTCACATGAAACTCTAGTTGGGTGGAGGATTTTCTTTCAGAAGCACCAGCAACCTGAAGGACCAGATTTGAGAACGCAACCGAATGGGCACCATGATCCAGCGGACGACGATGTCATCCACTACAACACAGCTGAGACTGAGACTTATAAGCATCATCAACCTGAACGCAGAGGAAGAATAAAGGCGCGACGACATTAAAGGATGGGAAATTACGACTGAACATTATGGTTTTTAAAGGGAATGAATTTGATTTGATGAAATGGTGTAAAAAGACACTGCAGCACTTACCTTTTTTGACATTCCCTGACACTTCCAGATCTCTGATTTCCAATCATCCTGTCTGGAAGACAAATCTTAATGAAGGGGAACTGTGATCCTTTCAATCTTAGCTCCAACTGTCTTTTCACTGTGGTGGGGCCTGTGTGAATGTAGAAAGGGATGCGTGCTGCTGTGCTTTGTATTCATATTCCTCACAGGTCTTTGAAATTTTTCCATGTCTCTCTCTGAAGGCCATCTTTTTTTGGAAGAAGTTTCTCTCTTCCTGCACTCAAATATGAAGCTTAGGCAGTTCGATGAGAATCTGAAATCACTCATCCTTTTTCCCAGTGTTTGCCATTTCTCTATCTGTCCCAGTGGCTCACTTTTCGCCGTATCTGATGCTTGTTCGTTTCTAGTCAGATCACCTTTCTCCGCCTTCCTGAACCGAATGAGCCGCCACAGTGTGCTTTAAATGTAGCTGCTTGCTCCTGTAGGTCTGCTTGCAGATTCGTGGTGACAGCCACTCCCTCCCCTTCACCACCCGAGCTCTTGGAGCCTCAGTATTATCCTCCGCCACCACCACGGTCTAGCTGGAGGATCCTGCCTAATTCCCATACTCTACTGGGATTCCAGTTCAGTGTCACTGGGCCATTGGAGTCTAATTCAACGGTGTGTTGTATCAATAAATCTCATTCAGTTCTGCAGTCATATTCTCCCTTGTGAAATATAGTGGATTTGTCAGAACTGATGTATGTGAGTTTCTGACTTACTTTCTTCGATAACACAGCCACAGAGTGGTGTCCCAATCACTTGTTCTTGGGTCTGTGTCCCCAGCAGCTCTCCATCATCACATATAATAGACGGTAGCCCCATTTGATGATGCCGTTCGTGATGTCACTGGAGTGATCTTTGTGGTTGTACCGGAAATACCTTCAAGAAACACAGAAGCATTGGAACATTTTCATATCATTGATTGAACTGCATTCAGCATGACATAATCTCTGACGACAACAGGAACGTATGTCATTGTTGAGAAATACAGTGAAAGTAGTCTCTGGTGACCTACAGCTCTCTCCCTTTCCATGTCCACCTCAAATATAGAGGTAGCCTGGAGAAGAATTCACAGCAACATTAAACAATGCCACATCCACTCAGGCAATATACATCAAACAATATAATAATTGATTCAAAATGTCTCAGAATGCAGAATCTCAAAATCATTCAAAATTGCATGGCACAGAAACATAAAACTCCAAAAAAAAACAGAGGCAACTGTACCCAAAAGGAGGTCACAGAAATTAGCTTCCTCTGAACATGTGTGGCTCTCTCTTCAGAGACAGTTGAGTGACTCAGTCATGGGAAGGACTCGGCCTCCCAGCATTGTTGAGGTGGTTCGGACTGTGACTGGGAATCCCCAACTACTCTAGGTGAGGTGTTGCAGCACCGAAGGATATTTCAGGGCAACAGAACACAACTGGAGAAACTACATCTCTCAGATGGTGGTGGGTGGTGGGTGGTGGTGGTGTTGGGGGCTCAGTCTATACCTTGAGACTGGCTGAGTGGACGAGAATGAGTGAGATAGATAGAAAATGTGATATATATGACATGATATATGATAGGTATGATATGACAGAACTATACTGAAACATCTATCTAGCTTTTGACTCTTCCTGTTGTTCTGAACTTTGCTCTGATTGAAGCCATATTTTTGATTGGCATTCCCCATTTTTCTGTTGCTCTTGTTTTTTGTTTTGCACAACATATTAGGTGTTTCCAAATATCATACCAATCCTGATGCTGTGAACAAAAAAACACCATTTGACCATTCAGAATTTTTTCCTGTCTATTAGTTTGATGTCTTGTTTTTATCTGTAGTAGAATGGAATATTCATCCATTATTTTATTGTTTCCTTCTGTC
>JAMQGT020013616.1:0-68037 GCA_024447675.2 Pterophyllum scalare
ATCATTTACAGGGGTTGGACAATGAAAATGAAACACCTGTCATGTTATGCACACAACATTATGGGTGACATACCAGAGTTCAAAAGAGGACAAATTTTTGGTGCACGTCTTGCTGGCGCATCTGTGACCAAGACAGCAAGTCTTTGTGATGTATCAAGAGCCACGGTATCCAGGGTAATGTCAGCATACCACCAAGAAGGACGAACCACATCCAACAGGATTAACTGTGGACGCAAGAGGAAGCTGTCTGAAAGGGATGTTCGGGTGCTAACCCGGATTGTATCCAAAAAACATAAAACCACGGCTGCCCAAAGCACGGCAGAATAAAATGTGCACCTCAACTCTCCTGTTTTCACCCAAACTGTCCGTTGGGAGCTCCACAGGGTCAATATACACGGCCGGGCCGCTATAGCCGAACCTTTGGTCACTCGTGCCAATGCCAAACGTCGGTTTCAATGGTGCAAGGAGTGCAAATCTTGGGCTGTGGGCAATGAGAAACATGTATCGTTCTCTGATGAGTCCACCTTTACTGTTTTCCCCACATCCGGGAGAGTTACGGTGTGGAGAAGCCCCAAAGAAGCATACCACCCAGACTGTTGCATGCCCAGATTGAAGCATGGGGGTGGATCAGTGATGGTTTGGGCTGCCATATCATGGCATTCCCTTGGCCCAATACTTGTGCTAGATGGGCGCGTCACTGCCAAGGACTACCGAACCATTCTGGAGGACCATGTGCATCCAATGGTTCAAACATTGTATCCTGAAGGCGGTGCCGTGTATCAGGATGACAATGCACCAATACACACAGCAAGACTGGTGAAAGATTGGTTTGATGAACATGAAAGTGAAGTTCAACATCTCCCATGGCCTGCACAGTCACCAGATCTAAATATTATTGAGCCACTTTGGGGTGTTTTGGAGGAGCGAGTCAGGAAACGTTTTCCTCCACCAGCATCACGTCGTGACCTGGTCACTATCCTGCAAGAAGAATGGCTTAAAATCCCTCTGACCACTGTGCAGGACTTGTATATGTCATTCCCAAGACGAATTGACGCTGTATTGGCCGCAAAAGGAGGCCCTACACCATACTAATAAATTATTGTGGTCTAAAACCAGGTGTTTCAGTTTCATTGCCCAACCCCTGTATTTGGTACTGCGTTTCGCACAGTTAACCTGCAGTCTAACAAGAAAGAGTAACTCTTGAACACGATATCAGTTTCAAACCACAGCAGCTCACAGATTCAGAAGTCTCCACTAAATTTGACACCGTGCACAGCGACAATGGACATGCTGATTCCTTACCTTGTACATGGTGAAGATAAGCAGCGTCAGCAGCAGCAGTCCTGCCAGTGCAGCCAGAGCCACCACCCAGCCTGGTACCGGTGGAAGAGGCTCAGCTACCCAAACCACTGATACACTCACCTGAGAAAAAAGATCCCTTTAAAATAAGGACCAAAGTTCTGTTCAAATTAAAGACATTAAACAGCTATAAAATTAGCAATCCAACCCTTTAATATGCACTGTACTTCTTTTGTGTTCCTTTAAGGTTGTTAAAATAAAGTCCACAAGCAGCTGCATGAACCTGTTCCAACTCTTCATTAAATCTACAGCACACAATATCTGCACTGGCAGGCTCCATCAGTGATTTAGTGACTGTTGACTAGTAATGAAACAGTGAAGAGTGTCTATAAGAGTATTGAAGAAAGGAGTGCAAATGAGTGGCACAGTAGACATACCATAAATATAACAATTTAAGTAGAACTACAGTATCAAGTAGCATATCACAGCAACATTGATCTTTGCACAAGGTGAAGGTGTTGAACCAACACTGCACAGGAGACAGAAATTAGACTGCATAGCAGAGAGGCAGGAAAATCATGCTGGATGAGTTGGTGGAAATGAATGTGTGTTTTGGTCTGATGTTTGGTGCCTACAGGACCCAGATGAGGCCGGAGTGGTGACAGTGAAGGCCACAGGAGAAGGAACTGATAAGCATGCTACACGTCCCCCGTTATACAACGCAGCTTCTTGCATATTTCAGTGACTGAGTAACTGTGTTTAATCCTGTGTATAAAAGTAGGGCTAAGATAGAGAGCGGTGTCAGACTGTGTGAAACTGCACCGATTGACTGTGTTAGACAGCTTCGACAATTCTGAACCAGAGTACTGTAAACCTGTTTGAGATGACTTTATTAAATTTAGTAAATGACTCCTTATCCTATGTGTTGTCTGAATTCTTTCCGATTAAAGCAGAACCTGAGGTAATGTTCAGGGTTCTTTCTGTAGACATTACTATTGTTTGGCCAAAAAAAAGTCGCCACTTGGATTTAACTAAGTAAATAGGTACGAGCCTCCTATTGGATAATAACTGCATGGGTGATTTTCTTTCAGCTGGCAACAAGTTATTGAACCCCAACTGGTGCAATGAGTTGCTTCTCATGTCTTAAACAACCATGTCCAAAGACACATCGCGTGGGCGTGGAAAAGATGTCAGTGTGTTTGAGAAGGGTCAAATCATTGGCATGCATCAAGCAGAGAAAACATCTAAGGAGATTGCAGAAACTACTAAAATTGGGTTAAGAACTGTCCAACGTTTTATTCAAAACTGGAAGGATACTGGGGACCCAGGTAGAAATGTGGCCGGAAAAAATCCTGAATGATCATGATCGGCGATCACTTAAACATTTGGTGAAATCAAATCGAAGAAAAACAACAGTAGCACTCAGGGCTGTGTTTACTAGTGAAAGTAAGAGCATTTCCACACGCACAATGAGAAGGGAACTCAAGGGACTGGGACTGAACAGCTGTGTAGCCTTGAGAGAACCACTAATCCAGTTCTCATGCGTTTCTTCTGTCATTCTAAAATGTGTCCCTCCCTCACCCTCAGGTAGACTTGCTGCTCCTCACAGGCGGGGGCTTTGCCGTCGGACACAGTCGTGTTCTTGGAGTACTTAAAGGTTTGGCCGTACAGGAAGAAGACATGCTTAGCTGCCTCCTGCTTCAGCCGCTCCAACGTGAGGTCCGCACGGAATGCTGAAGGAATTATTACACAAGATCTGGATGCATGCACGGCCACAACTAATGCAACTGTTGTGCTGCAGAGGGAAAACGGCATGTTTTACTTACTGAGAGTGTCATGGTCCTGGGCCGTGTGCCCAGCGTTTTGTGTTTAGTTCTGTTTTCGTCTGAGTTTTGTTATTTCCTACTTTGTTTTGGTTTTCATTGTTCATCTTAGTTCTGGCTTTGTTATCAGTTGTTGTTTTCTAGTTCCCTTTGTGCGTGTCTCCCCTGCGTCTGTGTTCTTGTGTCTGTTTTGTCCTTTTGTCATGACCCTGACCTCCTGTGTTTTCATATTGACTTTTATTCCCAGTGTTGTGTCTAGTCTGCGTCTCTGTCCCGTGTCTGTTTCTCTTTGTCTGTTTCCCCGTGCCTGGGTCCCTGTTTAGTTTCCTCTTTGTGCCAGTCCCCGTGTACCTTGTTAGGTGTTTCTCTCCAACCCTGGGTATTTATCAAGATTTTTGTGATCCTTCTTTTCTTGATGTTGCCTTTCTTCCTCTTCTTGTCCACCACTACTATGACCAGCTGGTTAGCCATCATCGGTTTATCTGTATCTGGAAGTCCCAGATACTCACAAGGCACATGATCCATTGTTGCAATCTTCCTGATGTACTCCAGAATCTTTATTCTTTCATCCAAGATAGTGGTTCTGACATTGACTAGTCCTCTGCATTCCTCCCACATTCAAAGATAGGAAACTATTGGCAATTTTAAATTGGCTGTAAGCGTGATTGGTTGTCTCTCTGTTTTGGTCCTGCGACAGTCTGGTGATCTAACTGAGGTGTACCCTGCCTCTCACACTGTGAGATAATTTCAAGATATTTAACTCAAAATTTCAAGCTATGGATGGCAATTTTTTTTCAGTAGCTTAAACAAGCCTCCGTATTTGATAATCCACTTCTGTGTCAGAACATCTACAGTGAAATCCTCCATTATTCCAGATTTGAATCCAAAATCTGCAGTCTAATTTAAAACATGTGTTGGGTCTTAGTTTTAGGGCCCACTTTTTCCTTTTGGCTGAAAATTCAAACTCAATTAAAACCAAAGTTTCCAAAAACAAAAATCACTGTGATGAGCAGGTTCCGGTGCATGCTGTTTATTAGACATCCTGGTTACACAAAACACAGACAGTAACATAGTTAAGACTAAGACACACACACACACACACACACACACAGAAAGAAGAAGAGAGAGGAGAAGAGAGAAGCAAGGAGACAGAGAAAGATGCAGAGACAGGAGAAGACGAAGAAGAGGACAGGAAAGGGAAGAGCAAAAAAGTTGTATCTTAATGATGGTAACTGCCCACTTGCCTGTGACCCCTCCTGATTTACATAAAGTCTCATCCCCTGAAACTTGAACCCCAACCAATCACCTTTTGAGGCTTTGCCAACTCATGTCCCACGTGGACTAAAGAAACATGCAGAACTCCACTTTTGGAGCCTACCTGTCAGATGAATTCCTAAAATACAACATGAGGTTATAAAAATGTCATGTGAACTACAGATGTTCTGCATCCCACCAAGGCCTTAAATATAAATGAGTAGTACACACAACATCACAGGCCTTACCCTTACCCCAGTAACCTTAATGCATTCAGTGTTCACTAATCCAGTGTGTGTATACTTGTAAATGCATGATATAAAAAGTGACAGTAAATATCAGTATAAAAGTGATTAAAAACACCCCCAACACAAGGGATTGTAAAAAAAAAAAAAAAATGACAGTCACTTTATCCTTCCTGTGAGGAGGATTTAATGCAAAACTCAGACATTTTAAACCTACTGTGGTGACTGGATTCCGAATGACAGGAATAAACTCAGTTTAACATGATGGACATAAAGACCAGACTGCTGCTTACTTTAATTTTCTGGGAGGTGGGGAGTTTCAGTGACTTTTAGTGATTCACTCTGAGCAATGCACTTCTTTCTTTGATTTACCAGCACACGCCAGGTGACAGTTTTCTTGTTCATTTTAACAGGTGGTGATGGTCAGACTCTGATTGAATTTGACCCAGCAGTCAAAAGGCCTGGAGAGTCTCACAGACTGACCTGTGCAGCCTATGGATTCACACTCAGCAGCCACTGGATGGCCTGGGTCAGACAGGCTCCTGGAAAAGGACTGGAGTGGATTGGTACTGATGGTGGTAGTAGCAAATACTATTCTCAGTCAGTCCAAGGCAGGTTTACAGTCTCCAGAGACAACAGCAGACAGCAGGTGTATCTGCAGATGAGCAGTCTGAAGACTGAAGATTCTGCTGTTTATTATTGTGCTCGAGAGCCACAGTGACTGAACAAGTTTGAGCAGCTGTACAAAATCCTGTACTGTCCTCAACCTCACTACATGTATCTGATATTCAATGTTTTGTTTGTGTTTAAAGAATATTATCTATTGAAGTTTTTTTTTTTTGCAGAATCCCTTACTAATATGAACAATATTTCATTTAAAAACTTTTTAAACTTAAAACTTAAAGCTTAAAAAAATTCTTTTTGAAATGGCACTCCACCATGATTCCATCATTGAACCTGCTTTTGTTTTTTTTTTATCTCTGAGCTACAAGCAATGCAAAGACATGCTTTGTTCCCCATTTTTATTTACTTGTAACACTTCCAGCACCATTGATGGGAAATGACGTTCAAGTCACAACCTTTGTTCATATTTTTCTCAGCTTTGCACTCTAGTTCTCCCTGTGGAAGGAGGTCTACTCCATGCAAATAATTCCTCTCTTAAAACTAAAAGAGGAATTGTTTGCATATAAAGGAGTTTCCAAAGACAACAGCAGAGAGCAGTTGCATTGGGCTTTAATGAAAATGGAAGCACTGATTCTCACCAACAGAAATAGCTGGTTCTGCAATGATTCATTGTGTAAATCTAAGAACGTGATTACAAAAAAATTCTCCATGCAAATTCTTTGCTCTGATGCTTAATTTGATCCGTGACTATAGCTCCCAGTTTTCACCCATATTTAGACCTGCAATAGAAACATAATTACGTGTGTGCATGTGAAGAGAACAATATTACATTAAGCTGAAGCAGGCTCCAATTTTCTTACTTTGCATAAGAAGTCCGATTTGAGATGATGAATCAGTGATGCTCACTTCTGTCTGATGTATATTCATGTGTTTTGAATGTTTATCAGATTTTATTCATAAATCTCAAAAATCTGGGAATTCTAGAGCAGTTAAATGTGGTATATTACAAACCACTTATGAACCATGCAGCGATCTGGTTCCTGAAATCATTGCTTGTTAAGAAATAGAAGAACAGGTAGAGAGAAGTACTGCTACAGAGATGCTGGAGAAATCTAATGTCAGTCATATAAGAGAAACCAGTGAGTGTTGAGTTTCTCTGTTTTCTACCAACATGATTGATTAAATCAACAGCTTAAAGTTTTATAAGACAAGCAGCACTTTTCTCTCAGCTGCAGTGCATGATTGATGCTCCTTTATTTTTTTTAAAAAATTTCTTGTACCTGACAGAACTGAGGAAGTTATTTTCACAGTGTGATTTTCAACATATGGGATGCAAACACAATGTCCACACTCATTTCAATTCAGTCCATCCAGTGAGGAGGAGCCAATGCAAAACTCAGATGCCTTTTACTCTACTTATCAGGCTGCAGAGAGAATGAAGGTCAGTGGAGACACAGTTTGATATGATGGACTGTAAGACAGGACTCCTGATTTTAGCTCTCTGCTGGGCAGGTGAAGATTTTATTTTATTTTTTTAACTTTTTTTGTCTTCATAAAGTTAGAGCTTGTGTTAAAACTACTTTCTTTTTGATCTGACAGGTGTTGATGGTCAGAGTCTGACTGAGTCTGAACCTGTGATTAAAAGGCCTGGAGAATCACACAGACTGACCTGCACAGCCTCTGGATTCACATTCAGCAACTACTGGATGCACTGGGTCAGACAGGCTCCTGGAAAAGGACTGGAGTGGATTGCAAGCATTTATGACAGTGCTAACATCCATTATTCTCAGTCAGTCCGAGGCAGGTTTACCACCTCCAGAGACAACAGCAGAGCGCAGCTGTTTCTGCAGATGAGCAGTCTGCAGACTGAAGATTCTGCTGTTTATTATTGTGCTCGAGACCCACAGTGACCTGAGTCAGCTGAACAGCTGTACAAAATCCTCCAGAATGTATGATGGTTATGTTGTTTTTATTTACTCTGAGACAGATAATTGAAAAACAAATCTAAAATGAAAAGAAGAATATTCCCACATGACATAATTATTCTTTGACTGAGAGCGGCTATGGAACAGGGTGGATCAGACAGTGTGAACGAAAACCAACGGACTGGATTTTCCACAAATGGAATGGTGGGAGCACTGACAAAAACGATGCTTTAAAGAACAAGTTCAGCATCAGCAGAGATACTTTTGCTGGAACAGTGACAATAACAGGACAGAATCTGCAGCCTGAGGACACAGCTGTTTATTACTGTGCGCGTTGCTACACAGTGAAACAAGACCTGCACAAATACTCAGCAACCAGCAACACACACCCAAGTGTGCTGCAATTATGAATAGAAAGAGACAGTCTTCTCTTTTTTTGGCAGTTGCTGACAGACTTTTCTTTCTCATTGGAGGAGTCAGTGTAAAGTTTTTCAGTCTCACCTCTAATTGTCTAAATGATGGAGTGCAGGGCAGGACTGCTGCTTCTAATGCTCAGCTGGGCAGGTGAAGGCTCGAACTGCTTTGTGACTGAAGTTGTTTTATCATCTGTACAAAATCCTACTGTACTCACTTGGGCCCACAGGGAGCATTAAGTGCATTTGATATTATTTATTGATTGATTGATTTACAGAACCTGGACTGCTCCACTGGATTTATGTAATCAGAATAAACTGTAAAATGATATAGCAGCAAGATGTCTGAACACCACTGACGTGCATCTTGTAAGTTATAGTTTACGATAAAAGCAATAGTAAAAGAGATGAGTAATGACTATTCTAGCTCTTTCCTTACAAACATTTTACCAGATTTACCAGAATAATAAAATATGCTTGAATAACAGTTGTAGCATAAATTCTAACATTATAAAATCATTCACATCACTTGAAAGAGCTGGATAAATATGACATTCATTATGACGTTCTCAAGAACTGTGGAAATAATATTTTTTCATTGAATATAACAATTGACAACTAAGTCAAAACTTCTTTTTCAATATTATTTTTAGTGAAACAAAATTTAGCATTAACACTCTTATAGATGAGGTCAAACTATTTGAAAAGGTTTTATGAAATATTTGTTTCACCAAGTATTCCTAACTTCAAAGTTTACATATTGTATTGGTGTAATTTACTGTTCACCATTATCTGGTTTAAAAATCCCAAATATAATTTGTGTTTATTTATGTGTGCAGAAGTGTGTGATCTGAATCCTGCGTAAACTGCTGTCACAACTGTACTCTGAAGGGTCGTATGAGTCTAATCACCAAATAGCTTAACTGAATTCTGGATCTCAAGAAATCATTTTTAGTTTTTTTTTTCCAAATGATTTCTCCTTATTGAATGGCTTTTACAATTGAGTGACTAATACTAACACTGAAGACTCAGCTTACAAAGATTCATTAAAAGGACAAATTCAATATCAGCTCAGATGCTTTCAGCAACACAGTGACTCTTACTGAGCATAACATGCAATCAGTGGAGATTACTGATGTGTATTAGTGTGCCATAAGCAAACAATAACACACCTGTAAAAAACTCCCTCAGAGCCTGAACACTTAAATCAAGCCACCAGAGGAGGAGCCCTCAGACCACGAATAGTTTGAAGGAAGAACTGAAAGTTTTTCTTTTTTAATCAAGTCACTTTTAAATAAATCAAACCTTGACCCATTTGCATATTTAAGATCAATTTCTAAACTCACCTTTTAAATGGGGTACCAACCAATGTTTAGCCTTTATGTTTGTAAAGACATTTAAAAAAATAAATCTTATAAACATTTGCACAACACAGAATCTGGGCCCCTCAAAGTAACCGCTAACTGTATTAACCACTAGCATGAATATTATGGAGAAAAACTTTAGTATTCATTGTTCAAAACTGAAGTGTCTTTTCTAGACATTTTCATATAACAGGCAGAACTAATGTCTATTTTGAGCTGTGAGTCACACAATGGCCACATTCTACAAAATTCCCTCCATATAACATATTCAACAGGGTGATGCTCATTCTGATTCATTTTTGAGAAATATTGTTTCCTATCATGTTATTGGTTTTCAGTGCAATGGTAATTTATTTGAAATCTCATTCAGAGCTAAGGGTAAAACACTGACACAGTTCTTGTTGTTGATTAGTTTTTTAGGTCACTGTCACAGTTGGGGCTGTGTGCTGGGAAGGGGTAGACCCCACTGCAGGACGCAGGAGACAGAACTAAACTTAACTTAATAACAGAAATAATACGAAAAAACATGAAACACAAAAAAAAACCAAACTCTCGACCTAGGCAAAAACACCCACGAAGCCTGGGAGAAGGAAAAAAACAACAATACTAAACTGTATCACACACAGCCAAGAGGGGAACACTGAGGGGAACAATGAGGACACCGCAACAATGAAGAGAGGAAAACTGAGGGCTTAAATACACACAAGCAAGCAAGAGTGGAAACAACAGGGAACAGCAGGTGAAACAAATGAACCTAATGACACAGGGGAAGCAAAACTAAACATAAAGGACAGGGAACACGAGACTGTCAAAATAAAACAGGAGGTGACTCAAGGGAAGAGAGACGCAGACCTGACACTGAAGCCTGGGAAACACAAGGAACTAGAAAATCAAACATCACCAAACCCCACAACAACACAAAAACCCCAGAACAGACAAATAAAGCCAAAACAAAAACACACCAGGTCACACGGACCCCAGACCATGACAGTCATGGCATGAAATGGATGATTGTGTTTGTTTTCTGAGTCACAATTGTTGCCAGAGAGGTGGTTGAACAAGCTTCCTTGGAGTGAAGTTCCACAGGTAAGACTAACTTTTAAGCTCAAGTTTGAGTCTTGAAAACAGTTATCTCCTCCCTGTGAGGAGGAGCCCATGCAAAGCAGGGACATCTTCCATTGCTACTTAATAACAGATGCCAGCCAACTTTGGGTGTGATATTGAATGATGGATTACAAGACAGGACTGCTGCTTTTAGCTGTTTGCTGGGCAGGTGAGGCTATTCTCTGATCTTGATTTGATATGTTTATTTTTGGAGAATAATTTATTTGATGTTTTTGTTTTTTGTTTTTTGAATGTTTCGCTAGGTGTTGATGGTCAGATTCTGAGAGAATCTGAACCTGTGGTTAAAAGGCCCGGAGAGTCTCACACACTGACCTGCACAGCCTCGGGATTCACATTCAGCAGCTACAGGATGGTTTGGGTCAGACAGGCTCCTGGAAAAGGGCTGGAGTGGATTGCTTATATCAGCACAGCTAGCACTCCTATCTATTACTCCCAGTCAGTCCAGGGTAGATTCACCATCTCCAGAGATGACTCCAGCAGTAAAGTCTACCTGCAGATGAGCAGTCTGAAGACTGAGGACACAGCAGTTTATTACTGTGCCCGATGTGACACACAGTAAGAGGAAGTAATAGGAGAGTCATACAAAAACTTCTTCCCTTAGTCATCACTACCATTGGTAACATACAGAGTCTTATAGCAGCTGTCCTAATATGATTACTTTTTATTTGTAATTACTTAAGCACTATCCCTGATAATTTAAGGCACTTCGGCAAAATATTAATCTTGTACCGAACCAACAAAACAAACTTTTTTTTTTTTTTTTTACAAAGGTTTACTTTTCTTGTTAAATTAAATACAAGACATCATTCTAACTAACAGTATATTTAAAAAATAAAATCACTGTTGGCTTTCACTTATTCTGTGTTCAAGGCAAAGCAGTTTCCAATAAAGATTCATCAGCCTGGATGAGTATTTCATGGATGGGCGAGTATTTGGAAGCAAACACAACACAGGAATGATTGCTGAATGTAAAGCCGTGAGTTGTGTTGACAGTTTTGCAAAGAGTGTGTTATAATATTGCACTCTGAATGAATGTGCCTTCAGCTTGAACACTAAACACACTGATTGTTTTTCAGCACTCTGTAAAGAGGTAACATTTATAAATTTTAACAATGTCTATTATCTTTTTTCTCTATAGAGAATTCAGTGCCAAAGCTCAGTATATGAGAAAGGGAAAAAAAGTTCCACTTAATCAGTCAGATTACATATATGGTGCTTTAATTGTTGAAGTGATGTTAAACACTGTTAATTTAAAGGTTGTGATCACATTTTTGAGACATTTTCTTGCATTTAGCATTCATTTGTCATGATCTGTGCTGGTGGAAATGTGGACACAAATGCAGATGAGGAGAACTGAGCTGATTGAGAATACAAATTAAAACAAAAAATCCCTTTATTAGTCCCACGATGGGGAAATTCAGTATAACAGCACCAAAGGTATCCTACTGAGCATAAACAATAACTAATAATATATATATATATATATATATACATATATATATATATATATATATATATATATATATATATATATATATATATATATATATATATATATATATATATATACAGTATATATATATATATATATATATATATATATATATATATATATATATATATATATATATATATATAAAACAGAGAATAAACAGTAAAACAAAACGGTATAAGCAACAATAGAGGAAAAAGATTTTAAATAAAATATTATTTTACAAACTAGATCTTTACATAACACCTGTTTATTGTACTTTAGTACTTTAAATGAAGTATTTTGCATGGTATCAGTAAAAGCAGTGAGGGTCATAATGGTGATTTTATTTTTGGGAGCAAAAAAAAGTCGGACTGTTGCAGGGAGAAAAGTCCTGTGAAAGGGTGCAGCAGCCTGTCACTGATGGAGCTCTTCAAAGCTGTCACAGTAGCACACATGGGGTGGCCTTGCTATCATCCTCCACTCTGTCACCACCTCCACAGTGTCCAGGGCACAGCCCAGGAAGGAGCTGGCCTATTTGATGAGATGTTTAAGTCTTTTCTCTTCCTGAAAAAAAAATAAATAGCTGATGCCCCCACAGAGTCATAAAATGTTTTCAGAGTGCCCCGTGCACCCCAAACGAGCTCAGTCTCCTGGGCAGGAAGTGTCTGCTCTGGCCTGTCTCCTGGTAAAGTACAGCTGTGTTGTCTCAATCTTTCTTTCTTTCTTTCTTTCTTTCTTTCTTTCTTTCTTTCTTTCTTTCTTTCTTTCTTTTGGTTTGTTTTTTTAATAGATTCCTTAGATTTAAGAATCTTCAGTTGAAAAATGGAGAGATTTAAAGTCTAATGTTGGCACATCAGGTGAGGAGTGAGACCAGGAGCATGCTTATCATTTTTTCATCATTCACACGGTTATCTTCATGAATTTCTGTCCCAGATCTTTTACCAATACTTCTGAGGTGGGAAGTAAACAAAGTACACATACTTTATTATTGTACTTAGGTAGAATTTTCAGATACCTGTACTTTACTTAAGTATTTTTTTCCTGATAACTTTTTAGTTTTACTCTCTACAGTTTTTACACAAATATCTGTACTTTCCACTCCTTATATTTTCAAAACAGACTCCTTCCTTTAGGTTTAACACATTTTTTAACTCTTTGATTATAAATGTTTATGTCACAGAATCTGAATGTTCATGACAATCTAGTTTTATATATTTCTGTGAGGAGGAGTCAATGCAAAACCACAGAACTTCTGCTTCTTCATATGTGACTTCAGAGATGATGACAGAGAATAGTGGATTCATCCCAACATGATGAACTACAGGGCAGGACTGCTGCTTTTAACTGTCTGCTTGGCAGGTGATGGGTTTCTTTAATATTCTTCTGTCTGGGTCCGTGTTTCTAAGTTCTGCATGTCATTGATTCTCTCTCTATCTTGACAGGTGGTGATGGTCAGACTCTGACAGAATCTGAACCAGCAGTTAAACAACCTGGAGAATCCCACAAATTGACCTGTTCAACCTCTGGATTCACATTCAGCTACTACTGGATGCACTGGGTCAGACAGGCTCCTGGAAAAGGACTGGAGTGGATTGCTACTCATGCATTTATGAGTACCAAATACTACTCACAGTCAGTTCAAGGCAGATTTACTATCTCCAGGGATGACAGCAGAGCGCAGCTGTATCTGCAGATGAGCAGCCTGAAGACTGAAGATACTGCTGTTTATTATTGTGCTCGAGCCTCACAGTGACTTGAGATGGTTAAGCAGCTGTACAAAATCCTGCTGTTCTTATTAGACTCCCCTAAATAATTAATGCCAACAATTTAGAGAGCTATTTTACACCCAATAAAGTATGACATACACTGAAAAAAAAATCACATACTATTTTAGATCTTACAAGAAGTTTCAGACATGGCACTGGATCATTATCTTCACATGAGACAATAAATTCATCGTTCTGGTGGAATGCTGGTATTAATTCGAACTCTCTTAGATTACAGCTTGGCTCCCAACCTGCACTATAACAGAACAAGATTACACCAGATTTATTTAATGAATTCAGAAGGCAGCAAAGTCTGTGTGTGTCAGGGAGAAAATAAATGCTCTCATTAGTTCAAACTCAGTGGCTCCTGTGAGGAGATTATCAGCTTTTTCACATATCTGGTTATTCTTTGACGTTGAAGATGCTGGCTCAGTGGTTTTTAAAAAAAATAAATGGACTGGCAGGGATTTCCTACATGTTTTTAGCGCTCAAAGTGCTTTTATTATAAAATGTTCTAAATTGTGGGAGAGATGGGTTTTATTTAGGAGTCTGGAGTGAGATCAAACTGGAGCAGTCTCCCTCTGAGGTGAAGAGACCTGGAGAGAGATTGAAGATGTCATGCATAATATCTGGTTATGACCTGACAAGCTATTATTAGGATACGACAGAGACAGGGGAGAGCTCTGGAGTGGATTGGTAGGATGGAGCATAGGCTCAAACTCTGCTACATGTAGCTATGGCAGCTCCTTTTTAAAAAGATCTTGACTCACACACTGGAACACTATCAGTCATGGATTGGCCTGCCTTTTGTTCTGTCCTCTGTCAAGATGATCCCACACTGCTTCAGCAATGTTGAGGACCCGACTCTGGGGATGACAATGCATGACTGATACGGTTCCATTATGTGTTTTTCTGTTCAGGGATATTTTACTGCACAGACACTGTGTTTGTGGACATTGTCCTTAACCTCAGAAATATAGTAAAATCAAACCTTTATTTTCACTACGTTATCTGAAATTTTTAGTACACATTTTAATTTCCAGCGACCTTGATTAGTGTAACTCACTTTATGCGTGTATATCTCGGGCCTCAATAGCTTATGTCCAACTGGTGCAGAATGCAGAGGCAAGGCTGTGTTGGTAATATTTTTAGGGGTCTCCATATTCATTCTGGCTGAAAATTTAAATGCGTTTTAATCCAAAGAAAATCTCTGGGATGAGCAGGTTCTGGTGCAGGCTGTTTGTTAGACACCTTAGTTACACACAACACAGTCGAAGAACAAGACACAGACAGTAACATAGTTAAGACTGAGATACACACACACACAGAGACAGAGAAAGATGCAGGAACAGAAAGAGTAGAAGGAGAGGACAGGACCGCAAGTCAGTGAAGTTGAAAAGTAAGAAGTGAGAAGTGAAATTAAAAGAGTGGAAAAAAAGAAGTGAGTGGAAGTGAGAAGCCCAGACCAAGCATCTTGTTTTATACCCTTAAACATGGTAACTGCCCACTTGCTGTTGACCCATCCATAAAACAGACCAGTCACCTTTGAGCTCCATCATTTCCACTCCCCGCTCTACCAGGGGTTAATATAAAGCACTCTTTCCCGTGTGAACCTACCTTCCACAGAAATACTCCCCGCACAGCTGTCCATGACTCCTCATTACTAAAAACACTTTAGGGCGGTCTTATCTTAGTATACATATTTACTTCCCCGCATTATGAAATTACCGCAGGTGGGACATCAAACCCCAAATTCGAGACACACAGTTCCCAGCAACTTGACCTCCATTAAACTGGTGATATAGTGTCAAAAGAAGTCTTTTCCACTTACTTAAAGCATGCATTTAGTGTGTGAGAGACAATGTAGGTGATAAACAATATAAAATGTGACCATTAATCCAGTGTGTGTGATTAATATAGGTACTAATAAATGATATAGAATAATGACAATAACGTACTGTACCAATATCAGAGTGATATAAACATCCAACGCTGCTGACAGAAACTAGCCACTGTTCACGTATCACACTTACTGGAACAGCCTTCTTCAGAGTGTTAGCTCTGTGATTTGTTTTAAAGGACTGCTGAAAACAATTTTTATTAGTTAGTGTTCCTTTATTCTTTTCCTCTTTAATTTGGGACATCGTTTGCAGCTATTTGCCTGTGCAGAAGTGCGTATTTTGGAATGAATGTCTGACCAAATGGTTGATTATGTGTCTGTACAGTATGTTCATAACATGTATACTTTGTGTGGCTTTTACTCAAACTGTGAAGCACTTTGTAACTATGTGTTTCGAAAAGTGGTATGCAAACTATCATTAATATTACTATTATTAAGGATTCACAGATTTGAGGTTGAAACATTTGTATCCCCCCACACACACACTTTTTTTTGCATTGTAAAATGTAACTTGATAAAAAAAAATTGCTTCTTTTGAAAGGATTTGTTTGAGAACAGATTCATATTGATGCAGTGTCCCAGTATGAACAGCACAACTATTTTTTTTAGTTTACAGAGAGTGTTGGGTCAAAAATTTTATGCGAGTAGCCTGCCCTTCTTAGGTCGATAAGCTATCTTTCCAGGTGCTTTATTTCCAATTAGAGCCAACTTTTGAGGACAAATACACAAAAACAGAGCAGAGTCGTTACCAGTTTATTTATTGTACAAAGTATCCAGCAAAAGCACGGAAAAAGATAAAGAGGAAACAGCGAAGCTCCTCCAAGGGTTGATGCAGGTCACAGATGATAGAAGCAGGCAGTGAAAAAGCTCTCGGGGCTTCTGAGGGTTGCTCTTTCCACTCACACAAGCCTTCACGTGATGCTCACTCAGCAGACAGCTCCATTACCTCATCTGTAAAAAGATGACTTCATGGAAAATCCCAAATTTCCCAAACCCACATGGCCTTTGAAAACTTTCAAATCCTTTTGATTTATGACCTGCACCTGCACAATCATCCCCAGAATGAGACACAAAAAACAATTTCTTTTGATAAATGCAATTAAATGATAACATAAACCTATCCAAAGTATAAATCAATCAGACGTACTTACAAAAAATCAGTAGTGTTTCAATTGAATAATAAAACATTTCAATAATCCAGAATATGCTTATAATCATGATTACTGAAGACATCTTGATTTAAAGTTATTAAAAGCAATAAAACTCAGCAAAAACAGTATATAAAAATTTTAAATTTTAAATTAAAAAAAAACATACCAAAAAACCCCACATTTCCTTCCTTTGGTACACTTTGTTGGGTACCACATCCATCAAAAAATTCAAAAGTAATCACTTTAAAAAATTGTGCAAAATGAAATTAAATATGTGAGCTATTAGGTCATGTCCATATATTTTAGCAAGCTCTAAAAACTACTTCAGATAATATAAATGAAATCACAAGCAGTTGCTGTGCAAGGGGAGGATGCAATCACAGCACAGTATATTAGTAAAACACATATTGTATATAAAAGTGTATAATATGCATGCAAGACATACCTAAGCTAAGACTAGGAAAACTAATTGAATATTTTACAAACCAAAGACTAAACTACAGCACATCTAGTGAAAGATAAATCATATAAAGACATGATTCAGAACAAAATTTCGGCTTTTCTTTCTCATTTCTTTTCAATCACAATTTCATATTTACATATGAGCTCTAGTGGTGATTTCTCCTTTTTCTTCTTCTTTCAGGTTGGTTGAGTTGGTCATTGATCGCCTTCTGCTTATCCCTCACAGCAGTGACCCTTTGGCTTGTTCCTTGATGACAGCTCTAGCAACAGCTAACATCCTGTTCAAGAAATCGCATCTCTTCTCAAGCTCTCTCGCCCGACCCTTCAGACGAGTCACCTCACGTTCCAAAGCAGCATTGATCTTGCAGTAGTGTGCATTCTGCATCTTAATCTCTTCCATTTCATATCTGGCTTTCAGGTAACCCATCTGCCACATGATGTGATGGCGAATGAGGCGCTCAACATTCTGCTCTCTTTCTCGCTGTAGCTCAGATGGTGCTGCTTTTTTACGGCCATAATTGCCAGGGGACTTCAGGAACTTTCGCTTCCTCCGCAATTTGTGGGCCCACACTGCTGGCAGCTTCTGTATTTCAGCTCGAAAGGTGTCAGACGACATATAAATGAAGAATTCTTGCACCACAGGATCTCTTATGTCTCCCCAGGGTGTCATCACTGCTCCTGGCACACCAACGCAAGGTGGGGCTGGCCAGTTGGGCTCATCAGACTGATCAAAGGTCATGCTGATCGGGAAGAATGAACTCGTTGCCTGAGAATATGATGGTGGTGGGTCAAAGGGGCTACGGGCACAGCTGATCAAGCTTCCGTACCTGTAAAGTAGTAAAACTTTAACTTTAATCTACAGGATTGAGTTGGACAATGCACCCCTTTTTATCTCTAAAACGTCTCTAAACAATTATGAGGAATTCCTTCATCCGGCAATATCATCCTAGAAGCAGGAATAACAGTATTACATTATTGTATGGTGAGCTCTGAGACAGATAAAATTACTACAAACCCTGTTCGTCTAACTTGGGCAATTACAAATCTGGGTATAAAAAGTAGAGCATGCAACCAGTGTGATGTATTTATTGTGACAGGATGCCCCATAGTTATGGATGCAGCTTTTTGAAAGGCTGCCACCTCTGATAGCAAGGTGGAAGGGCAGCTTCAACATTATCCAACTTTGTGCTATAATAGACTCAGGGTTGCTTACCTGATGGAGTGTTTTTCAATGTAACATAACAGTTAATGATATTATGTTATGTTTTGTTAGTGTTGTTACTATCTTTATAGTTATTGTTGGTTTCCTGACACTATCACTGTATATTTAGAGCAGTCTAGTCTTTTCTTACAGTTCACTCCTCTAGCTGTCTCTGTGTCCTCCTGTGTTTCATAGGAGGCTGATATTTTATTTTCCTACTTGTTCTTATGAATAAGTACTTTTATAGTAATATTATTATTGTTTATTGTTTAACTCTACCTTTAATTTTTTTTCACTGTTTGGTATTTAATTGCCTTTACTACATATAGGAGGTCTGCCTGATTTTTAACAGCCTCCGAGTGATAAGCCGCTGACTGACTGTCTCTTTTTTTCCTTCTAAATCTTTGTTTTATTCTGCAGCTTTTTAAGTCACTATTGCAAAGTTTAACCATGTTTATTTTTTTCAATCTCTTTTCTTTGTCCTTAAATTTACAATATTTAGGTCTTTTAGTTTTGATTTGTTTGTGTGCTCCGGATTATATGTTTGTCTGCTTTCAGTCTTCACTCTGACCTTGGGGTTATCTACGGCCAGGCTGCAGCCCTTTATGGCTCCCAGATTGCCCAGCACAGCTGCAGCTCAACAGTTTTTCTCCTCTCTTCTTTTTTTTTCTCTCAGTCACAACTTTACTGAAATCTTTTCTCCTTTAATTTATTTCTCCTTAAATTTCTCCACTCATTTTTTATTCCCTTGCATGTTTACTTGGAATATGTTCAGCAATAACTGACACAAAATTTACTAACACACAAAAAGCTATATATATATATATATATATATATATATATATATATATATATATATATATATATATATATATATATATATATATATATATATATATATATACATACAGCAAAACCATTAAATGACATACATACAACAAAAAACTACTTTGCCTATAAACTAATTACAACTATTTACAATTAATTACTTTGGCAGCCTCCTGTTCTCTGCAAATCCACTAATGCTTCTGTGTATTATACAGACAAGCGACTTACCTGGGACGTATATCAAAATGAGAAACTTCACCTACAAAGATGTCACTATTAATTCAGTATATCAGTATATTAAACTATCCCTTTTAATTTACTCTTTAAAGCCAAAACTCTTTAAAGTCTTTTAGTCTTTTATTTTACTCTTTTATGTCTGACGGTTATTTTATTTTTTTCCTTTTTGCACCATAGTTAGTAGACATAAAGCGCATGCAACACAGAGGACAGACTCGCATGTAAAACACATATAACACAACAAAGACTGCTCTTTAACTAATTATAACATAATAGTAACAAAAAAATTGTTTTCCATATTTTATTAATACCTTTATTTTGAAATTTCATTATGAAACTTTTTATAATTAGCAAGATCTTTTTTATTGTCAAGTGGAACGGTAATTACCTTGACTCAGGCAGAAAAAACACCCATTTATTGCAGAAAAACTATGCTCACCTTAGTTTGCGTCCACAGGTCGTTTTCTCTGGAGTACAGAGATGAGACACACCCGGTTCTCCCGTCCCCGCAGCACCAAATGTTGACTCAGAAATCTGATGGGAGTAACCCTCTCTTCTTTGGATGAAAAGCTATCTTTCCAGGTCTTTTATTTCCAGTTAGAGACAACTTTTGAGAACAAATCCACAAAAATAGAGAAGAGTCATTACCAGTTGGTTTATTGAACAAAGTGTCAAAGCGGCAAATGCATGACAAAAAAGATAAAGAGGAAAATGCGAAACTCACCGTAAGCAGGTCACAGGTGATAGAAGCAGGCAGTGAAAAAGCTCACGGAGCTTTTGAGGGCCGCTATTTATCACTCAAGGTGTCGTCTCAACACGCCCCTCTTTAATTACGTCATATCCCCTGAGCGGTTATTTATTGTATCTTTTAGCATCAAATGCTTCCCAGTTTGAGCCCAAATGTTTCCTAAGAATAATTACATATTTTAAATATCTTTACTTGCTTTGATTGAGAATCTTAGCCTTTTTAAAACACTTTATGGAATATGATGCCAAAGTGGCCTGAGCTTTATGGACAGGATTGCTTGACCTATTAGAGTTAACCAGCTCTTCCGGGTATCTTTCACTCACACGAGCCTTACTTAATATTTCTTTGACAGTAATCAGTTAAGCATGAATGTACTTTTAAATGAAAGAGCAGAAAGCAGTATAAATGACAGTCATAAAGCATGGCACTTAAATCAAATATTCTCATTCAGTATAATCAAAATAAGACAACATAAATCAAACAGTACTGTATAATCAAAACCAAATTAGGTCAATAATCAGTAGTCCATTCAAATCAGTAGTGTCTTAATTCAATAATAAAACATTTCAATAATCCAGAGTGTGCTTATAATCATTATTACTGAAAACTTCCTGATTTAAAGTCATTAAAAGCAAAGTATAAAACCATACAAAAGTAGCCCACAAGTGAGGATGTCAGGCATAATGTCTGGTTGTAACCCAACAGAATACTATTTGCACTGGATACAACAGAAGCTGGGGAGAGCTCTGGAGTGCATTGGTTGGATGGACACAGGCTCAAACTCTGCTAGCTATGACAGTTCTTTTCAAAGTCGTTTCATCATGACTGAAGAACACTCAGCAGACAGTACCTTGAGATCAAGAGCCTGACAGCAGAAGATTCTGCTGTTTACTTCTGTGCCCGACAAAGCAAAGTGACCAGAGGCAGAAGAACAGCTGTACAAACTGCCTTTGCAGCATCAATAGCTTTTGGACTTTTTTGCACAATTGTACTCATAATAGGTGGGAAAGTAGCCATTACTCAATGCCGTGAATTCAGTTGTTAATTTATTGAATGCATTAGATGAACCGATCAGTTTTACTCAGAAAAGTGATGTTTTTCTTCGTCAGTTTTTTTTTTGTCTTTTTTTTCTTTGTTTCTATAGAACTAGATTGAAGGACAGAAGATTCAGAGGACAATCCACAGGGATTTCCAACCATGGTGTTTCCCCATCTGCAGCTGAGCACTGACTGACTTTTTCCAGCAGAAGAATGTAAAACATGTAGGAGCAGCTTATTAATATTTATACATTACTGTGTAGTGTCTGTAAATGGTAAATCTATGTTTTCTAGAAAAGGATTGGCAGCTGTTCGCTTTATTTAGAAAAAAGAAATGCCTGCTTTATTTGAAATGACACAGGAATACAGAGGAAGCCCAGATGTCCCAGTTTCCCAGTGGCACTTGAACCCAGCTTACACTTGCAGCTCTGTGTGAAACAGGCAGTCTCAAAACCAACTGGGCATCTGATGTGATCTGTGGGTATCAGGCAAAGTAAGCGAGTGAAAAGAATGTCACACATATTTTTAGATATTTGTAGGCACAGGAATTGTTTTTAAAGCCAAAATGAAAAGCTGAACTTTAAAATGTGGCAAAAAATGTTTTGTATTTATGTGTGGACTAGAGCACACATTTGTGATTTCTCAAAAATTGCACACAAATCAGTGTAAATCTTAGTTTGTTTTTGTGCACATGCAAAGGAACTTTGGTTTTTCTGTATGTAATTTAACCACAAACAGATGAGAAAACATCCATTACTCACAGTTATTATTTCAGTATTATGCACAGTGCATATCAGTTCATGACAGGACTGAAAATTCACAGTGACTGTTGCTGAGTGAGTTGTGTGTTGCTGTACAAGCTCCAACAGGTTTCCTCCACTCCACAGTGAAACTGCATGATGTTGTTGCTTTGAGTAGTAAAAATATGATATAATAAGCTAAACACCCAGTGAGCAAATTGTGGCAAAAGACAGGCAGAAATATAATAATAATAATAATAATAATAATAATAACATCTTGTTTTTATCCTCCTATAAAAATATACTTAGAATTTAAAACAAGAAATTGATCTCTCCAATCTCTAATCTGACATTCAAATTTTATTAAAAGGCAGCTGAATGAAAAATTGTGAGGGTAAAATTAAGTGAGGAGTATTAAGTTTGTTTTGAAAGGTGAAGTTCACGTCATATCACCCAGCTGCTGCAGTAGCTGCTTGATCCCAGAGGAATATAATCTAATACTTATTTTGAAGAAGACACCACAATCATAAGCTACTTTTAGAACCATCCTCTAATTATCGTGTCATTGGCTTAGGCTGTTGGGGGACTTCCTATTATGCACTGAACTCCTTCCTGAACGCCAGTGTGCTAGTTTACATTTCTCACCGAGTGAAAACAAAGTCACTTCTTTTTCAGTAATTCTTTTCCTGTGAGGAGGAGTCTATGC
The DNA here is from genome assembly GCA_024447675.2 of Pterophyllum scalare. Taxonomy (NCBI): domain Eukaryota; kingdom Metazoa; phylum Chordata; class Actinopteri; order Cichliformes; family Cichlidae; genus Pterophyllum; species Pterophyllum scalare. The sequence continues at coordinate 22,323 of JAMQGT020013616.1, forward strand.
AAAATTGTCACTTTTCTTAACTGAGTGCAGAGGATGGCAGAGAACAAACAATATCACAATGGACTGCAGGACAGGACTGCTGCTTTTAGCTCTCTGTTGGGCAGGTGAAAAATATCTGTTCGTTCTGACCTTGTTTTTAATATGCATTATTTCTCATTTCTGACCCAACTTAATTCAAGTGATTTTTTAAAAATGTCTTACCAGGTGTTGATGCTCAGACTCTGACAGAATCTGAATCTGTCATTAAACGGCCTGGAGAGTCCCACAGACTGACCTGCAAGGTCTCTGGATTCACACTCAGCAGCCACGCGTATGGTCTGGGTCAGACAGGTTCCTGGAAAAGGGCTGGAGTGGATTGCTTACGTAGGCACTTTAGGTTATCCTGCCTATTATCCCCAGTCAGTCCAGGGTAGATTCACCATCTCCATCGATGACTCCAGAAGTGAACTCTATCTACAGATGAACAGTTCGAAGACTGAGGACACAGCCGTTTATTACTGTGCCCGAGAAACACAGTGAGAGACAGTCGACAGGAGAGTCGTACAAGAACTACTTCCTCTATTACCAGCACCAGGGGATATCTGGTAAACTCAGTGCCTCTTCTCTGCACTGATAATTTTATCTTTAAATGTTCATGGAAAAAATGAATAGATAAATAAATACAGTGGTGTGAAAAGTGTTTGCCCCCTTCCTCATTTCCTGTTTTTTTGCATGTTTGTCACACTTAAGTGTTTCGGAACATCAAACCAATTTAAACAATAGTCAAGGACAACACAAGTAAACACAAAATGCAATTTGTAAATGAAGGTGTTTATTATTAAAGGTGAAAAAAAATCCAAACCATCATGGCCCTGTGTGAAAAAGTGATTGCCCCCTAAACCTAATAACTGGTTGGGCCACCCTTAGCAGCAACAACTGCAACCAAGCGTTTGCGATAACTTGCAATGAGGCTTTTACAGCGTTCTGGAGGAATTTTGGCCCACTCATCTTTGCAGAATTGTCCTAATTCAGTTACATTAGAGGGTTTTCGAGCATGAACGGCCTTTTTAAGGTCATACCACAACATCTCAATAGGATTCAGGTCAGGACTTTGGCTAGGCCACTCCAAAGTCTTCATTTTGTTTTTCTTCAGCCATTCAGTGGTGGACTTGCTGGTGTGTTTAGGATCATTGTCCTGCTGCAGAACCCAAGTTCGTTTCAGCTTGAGTACACGAACAGATGGTCGGACATTCTCCTTCAGGATCTCTTGGTAGACAGCAGAATTCATAGTTCCATTTATCACAGCAAGTCTTCCAGGTCCTGACGCAGCAAAACAGCCCCAGACCATCACACTACCACCACCATATTTTACTGTTGGTATAATGTTCTTTTTCTGAAATGCAGTGTTCCTTTTACGCCAGATGTAATGGGACACACACCTTCCAAAGAGTTCCACTTTTGTCTCATCGGTCCACAGAATGTTTTCCCAAAAGTCTTGGGGATCATCAAGATGTGTTTTGGAAAAATTGAGACGAGCTTTAATGTTCTTTTTGCTCAGCAGTGGTTTTCTCCTTGGAACTCTGCCATGCAGGCCATTTTTGCCCAGTCTTTTTCTGATGGTGGAGGCATGAACGCTGACCTTAACTGAGGCAAGTGAGGCCTGCAGTTCTTTGGACGTTGTTGTGGGGTCTTTTGTGACCTCTTGGATGAGTCGTCGCTGCGCTCTTGGGGTAATTTTGGGCGGCCGGCCACTCCTGGGAAGGTTCACCACTGTTCCATGTCTTCGCCATTTGTGGATAATGGCTCTCACTGTGGTTCGCTGGATTCCCAAAGCTTTGGAAATGGCTTTATAACCCTTTCCAGACTGATATATCTCAATTACTTTCTTTCTCAATTGTTCCTGAATTTCTTTGGATCTCGGCATGATGTGTAGCTTTTAAGGATCTTCTGGTGGACCTTACTGTGTCAGGCAGCTCCTATTTAAGTGATGTCTTGACTGAGAACAGGTGTGGCAATAATCAGGCCTGGGTGTGGCTAGAGAAATTGAACTCAGGTGTGAAAAACCACAGTTATAGTATGTTTTAACAAGGGGGGCAATCACTTTTTCACACAGGGCCATGATGGTTTGGATTTTTTTTCACCTTTAATAATAAACACCTTCATTTACAAATTGCATTTTGTGTTTACTTGTGTTGTCCTTGACTATTGTTTAAATTGGTTTGATGTTCCGAAACACTTAAGTGTGACAAACATGCAAAAAAACAGGAAATGAGGAAGGGGGCAAACACTTTTTCACACCACTGTAAATAAATAAAATCCTCTCACAGATTCCATTAAATAAACCAAGACAAAATTAGTAAATATTAATGCATTATCTCCTGCCCAGTGTCACTCTGAGGGTCATCATGAAGTTTGCAATAATCCAGAAATGTTAAAGATTTTAGTGAAGTTCCCACCAAACGCATACTACCTTCATCAGGACAGAGACAGTTTGCTCTGTGGGCTGCTCCTTTATTCCATTCAAAGACAACAGAAACACAATTTTCAACATATTAAAGCAGAAAAATATTTGTTAAACAATCAATAAAACATAAAGCTCCATTATCATGTATAGTATAGAATCCTGATAAATATGCCACTATGTCACTATGTAAACAGCATTTCTAAACAGTCAACAAATCATGACAGCATTTCCACAAACACAGTTGTAATGATGTCATTGACAAACATCATTCAATACATGTTCCCTAATCATCATTAACACTAATACTTATTATTATAACAATTATTACTTATAACAATTATTTTGAAAGGAATGAAAAAGAAAAACTGCGGCTATAAAGAAAAAACAAATCATAATTTTGTTACATTTTGTTACATTACTAAGACATGTGAAGTGAGGTACCACAGGACGTTTTTCTACACCACATCTATTTAGTTAGTTATCACAAGTTACAACATTCACCATGTTCAACAGGAGCCAGAGAACAAACACTGCTGAGAGCAGCTACTCACTCTACGCTGAAAGCATGCAGCGAGTCAAGAGACTGAAAACAGAAGATTCTGCTGTTTGTTTCTTTGTTTGAACACATGCATGTACCCAAGCACAGCAACACCTGCCATCATCACAATGACTCAAAATTTTCTAATCAGCATTATGAGGTGTTTTATTTGCTCATTTGTTTTTGGTTTGTTTTTATCATTTTAGTTGCATATTGGTCTGTCTATACCTATGACACTCATTCCCCTCACATCCTAACGGTCACAGCACATGTCTGCCCTCCCTGTAAGAAAGTTTACTGATTTGTAAATATAGTGACAGCAATGAGAAAATGCTAAAACAAGTTTCTGACTTAAAACACACACAAATGATTTTTTATTTTTATTGTATAGACATCAACCTTTAAAGTTTAGATCACTGGTCTCCTCCCTCTGAGTGTCTGAGTTCAGAGAGGATTATAGTGAACAGTGGACTCACAGTTTGTTATGATGGACTGCAGGACAGACATAGACATAGTAGCACAAGACTTTGTGATATGTTGCTTGGTTCCCTAAATATTTAAAAAGCTGTGAAACTTGGTTTTTGAATACCAAAAGGCTCCTGTAGAGGGAGGTCTATGCAAAGTTTACCTCCCTTATAAACAGATCATCACCAAGTCTCATTTAATTTGTTAGAGAACATCTTGGACACTTTATCAAACATAAAAAACACTCAGATAACAAACTGCTGGAAAATATGGAGTATGGGGTTTCCTGGAGTTTGTTGTTTATTGTTTTTTTTTTTTTTTCAGGGTAAGAAAATTATTTATTCTTTAAAAAATATAAAAACAACCCTAAATTTCTCTTTATTAATATTTTTTTCTTTTTTGCTTGTAGGAGTTTGGAGTGAGATCAAACTGGAGCAGTCTCCCTCTGAGGTGAAGAGACCGGGAGAGAGAGTGAAGATGTCATGTATTATATCTGGTTATACCCTGACAAGCTACAATATACACTGGATACGACAGAGGCCGGCGAGAGCTCTGGAGTGGATTGGGAGGATGGACACAGGGAAAAACTCTGCTATTTATGGCAGTTCTTTTCAAAGTCGTTTTGTCATAACTGAAGAAGACTCCAGCAGCAGACAGTACCTCGAGATCAGCAGCCTGACAGCAGAAGATTCTGCTGTTTACTTCTGTGCTCGATCACACAGTGACAAACATTGTAGGAACAGCTGTACAAAAACGTAGCCATGTGACTTCAATGAATTTGAAGTTTTCTCTTGAACAAAAAGGAAAAAGGAAAAACAAAAATCTCTCCATATATAATTTTACTGTAAGCAGATGAGAAATTATTCAATACTCATTATTATTGAAGTCCATCCATCCATTCTCTTCCACTTATCCATTCAGCATCAGGGTGAAGGAGCCTATCCGAGCTGTAATGGGTGAGAGGCAGGGTGCATCCTGTACAAGTCACCGGTCTTTCGCAGGGCTAACACAGAGAGACAGACAGCCATTCACACTCACATTCACACCTGTGGGCATCTTAGAATCAGCAACTAACCTAACCCCACTAACTGCATGTCTTTGGACTGTGGGAGGAAACCCACGCAAACATGGGGAGAGAACATGTAAACTCCACACAGAAAGGCCAGGGCCAAGGTGGATTCAAACCCAGACCTTGTAGCTGTGAGGTAACAGTGCTAACCACCACACCACCTGCTGCCTTCAGTATGAAGTATTACTGCTAAATAGACACTGTAAAATGATTTATTCTGGAAAGAGCAGCAAGCTGAAGATCATTCACAGTCACTTTGAGTAACTGAGTGAAAACAATTTTTAATTGCTTAATTGTTTTAATTAGTGCAAGTGGCGATTTTCTTCTTTGTGAGGTATTTAACACAAACAGGAAGCTGAATTCCCACGAATTGATTTTACAGTCTCTCAATTCCAGTGAACTACTACACTGGAGCAGACAAGGTCTTGGAAAAGGATGGAAGTGTATTCTGACTAAGTTACTAACATATATTGTACTTTGTGAGTTCAGGTCAGGACTGACAATTCACAGTAACTGTTGTTTGTTTGATTTGTTGTACATGCCCCAACAGTTTTTATACACACAGGCACGTGCACAGATAGACCCCTAGTGGCGCTCAAACACCTGCCCTTCTGCCCTGAATGAGAAAGGTGTCCTTTCTGCTGGGGTCCAATGTTTTTTTCTTCATCAATATTTAAAAATAAGAATTATCCTCTCTGTCATAAATCCCCCCCAAAAGTGTTCTGAGATCTGACCCCTGTTTTGGGGGTTGTCTCATTATTGCCCCTCTAGTGCACCGGTTGTTAATTTCTTTAAAGCCAATGCAGCTGAAACTGATTAACAACCCCTTCTGCTACTCAGCTGATCAGATTTGATGCTGTACTCTCATTAATTTTAATTTAATTATCCTTTAATTTTTTAATTCAGTTATCATGCGGCAGATAACATTTCAGGGAACTCAGTCCCACATAAACTCCTTTATGATTACTTATTTGATAAAGGCCATTAGCCATTTAAAAACTGAAGATGGACATTGTCAAGATTGCTGTTTACCATGGACAAAGCTAGGAGAGGTCTGAACACAGAACACTAACTGACTTTACAAAACTGCTTGCTTGTCAGATTAGTTTGTGATTCTGAAGAGAGTGCTGGTGTGACCATGAATGGCTTTCTCTCCATGTTCGCCAAAAATTGAAAGCCAGTCCATCAATCTTCTTATCCTGTTCAGGGTTACGGGGCCTATCCCAGCTGACACGGAGTGAGAGGCAGGGTACACCCTGTACAGGTCGCCAGCCTGGTGCAGGGCAAACACAGAGAGAAGGACATCCATTCACACTCACAGGCAATTTAGAGTGACCAATTAACCTAATTAACCTTTGTACTGTGGGAGGAAACCCATGCAGGCACGGGAGAACATGCAAACTCTACACAGCAAGAGGTCTGGGCCAAGGTGGACTCAAACTCAGACCTTCTAGATGCCATTCTAGCTGTGAGGCACCAGTGCTAACCACCACACCACTGTGCTGCCCTAAAATTAAAAATAAATAATTAAATACATTAAATTAAATCAGAGGTTTAAAAATGATGATAATGTGAGCCAGCATGACAGAGTTGAACAGAGGGTAAAGCATGAAATTCATTGAAATGCATGGGAATATGTTAAACATCTGAACCTTGCTGCTATCAGTGGGGGTAAAGTGGTAATCCCTCAGTCTGCACAGCCCTCTGCAGCTGCATTTTTCATTGGAGCAACATGTAACAAATGTGTCATTGCAATTATTTTGTTTTACTTGAAGCTCTGAATCAGTTTGTAAATTATAAATTTTATGGACAAAATGATATAAAGCTCCAAAAAATGCATCCAGGGGTTGAAATTTGGCAGCTGTTGAAGGCTGCATTGGAAAATTTTGAGAATTCAAGTGGCAAATGGGATTTTTCCAATTAACATCTCCAGAGGGACAAACATGCTGAACGATTGTTTCAGTTACTGCTCTGATAAGGCTCAGTCAGTAACACATTTCAAAAGCAGAATGAATTTAAGTATTAGAACAAAGAACAAAGGTTACTTTGTTCTGTGAGGTGAGACAGGCGTCACTGCAAACATTTTTCATTTTGTTCCTGGCCCTCACATTGTTAATATGCAAACTGATTAATTTCCCCACATCATGAATAACTCTACATACTTACACTCCTTTTTTTTCTCATGGGAGGAGTCAATGTAAAATGTTTTCATCTCATCTCTACTTATCTGACATCTTGTAACAGTGGGCACAAAGTGAAGCATGATGGACTGCAGGACAGGACTGCTGCTTTTAACTCTCTGCTGGGCGGGTGAAGTCTCTAAGTGATCTTGCTTTATTTTTATAAAGTTCATCTTTGTGTTACTGACATATTTCTCAAAATGTTTTTATGTTTGCATTAACAGGTGGTGATGGTCAGACTCTGACAGAATCTGAACCTGTGGTTAAAAGGCCCGCAGAGTCCCACACACTGACCTGCACAGCCTCTGGATTCACATTCAGAGATTACGAGATGGCCTGGGTCAGACAGGCTCCTGGAAAAGGACTGGAGTGGATTTCTTTATTAAGTAACCCAAGTGGTAGCAGTAAATATTACTCTCAGTCAGTTCAAGGCCGGTTCACCATCTCCAGAGACAATGACAGACAGCAGGTGTATCTGCAGATGAGCAGTCTGAAGACTGAAGATTCTGCTGTTTATTATTGTGCTCGACGCACACAGTGACTGAAGTCATTTTATCAGCTGTACAAAATCCTTCTGTACTCATTTTGGGGCATAATCATTTGGTATATTTGATATATTTGATATTATACTCATTATGTATTATAAATATTCAAGTACAAAATTCATACTTAACGTAAATTTCAAGGATTTTTTAAGATTAAGATAAGATGTTACTAATGGTCTGTTAACATATATGCAGGTACTGAGGGTCAAACACTGATTGAGTCTGAACCAGTGGTTAAAAGGCCGGGAGAATCCCACAGACTGACCTGCACATACTCGGGGTTCAGTAGTGATATTCATGCTGTTTGGATCAGACTGGCTCCTGGAAAAGGACTGGAATGGATTGCTTACATGCAAAGTGGCAGTTACAGAAGCTACTCTGTTATTCCAAGGCCAGTTTAATATCTCCAGAGACAAAAAAAAAGGAGGTGTATCTGCACATGAACTGAGGATTCTGTCATTTATTATTGTGCTTGAAGGCCACAGTGACACAAGAATAAGCAACACTCTACAAAAACTTAACATCCCAATGTTGTTATTCATAGTGAATTAAAATAACGTTTACTGGAGATGCTCACTTTAAAGACTTTCAAAAGGATGAGCTATGCATTAACTTAGACTCATTAAACAAAACAGTATTTTTAAATGGGCAGAATATGCACCCTGAAGATTTTACTGGTTATTGCTGTGCTAGAAACCAACAATAACACAAACCTACTTTAAACCTGAACATAGAGCCCCGAGTACCATTAGAGCTTATATAAAATCTAAGGTGCTTTGCCTCATCCTCTCCACCTTTTCTCCTTCTATTTTTGTGAGACGAATGATGCCAGGGCAAGGGTAAAACTGAGGGCTCTTATATTCATTCCTTTGGATGTTCAGGGCCTCGTTTTTATCTCCTGTTAAAACCGCTCTCATCTGTGTTTAGAGCTTCACTTTATCTAATGCAAAACTTTTTGTTCACATGACACTGTATCACATTTTTTGATAAGTTTTGACAAGTTGCTTAGGACAGTGTGCGCTTGAAATTTGGGACCCACCTGTGTTTGTGATATGAATAAATTTTGTATACTTAGATAAAACTGGCCTAAGGAGTTTTTTTTATAGTGGAAGTCTTAGAAAGCTGTCAGTGGGAATATTTTTGGAGCGATAGTTTCAGCTGGGAAATGTCCTTCATATTTACAGTTGTTACATCGGCTGTAGATTAAAGCCCCGGTGGATTGTGTTTTGAGCCTGTGCAAATAGGAGCAGAACTAATGGAGTTCATGCTGGGTTGACTGACAATCAGGATTCCGGAGAGACCCCCCACCAATGCAAATTAGCCAAAGACAAAGGAGAGGGTGGAGTGAGTTTTGGGGAAATGTATAACTGCCAAGTTTGGGAGAGGCTGGGAGCTTTTTTCTTCCCCTCTGTCTCCTTTGCTAACTTTCCTAACAGCTCAGAGGCACACACTCAGCTTATCTGCTTTCTTGTGTTCTGTTTAACTCTGTGCATCAATAAATCTTGGCAACGAATCCTGCTCATCTCCAGTGACTTGTTTGAAAAGTTTGGCTTTAATTCCAAGAGCCTCCAATCTCAATTGGAATCTCCTCAGCCTGTAGGAGGGGTACCAGGAGAGTCGGACCACGACCCGACACCATGTTCTCTGTCACTCTGATGCTGCTGCTGGCAGTTGGATCCTGTGAGGAGCTTCAGATGAATAATAAACACAAAAGAAATGCTGAACATTCAGATGAAATAATGCTAATCTCTTTTTTCACAGGTGTGTACAGTATTGATCTCATCCAGTCAGACTCAGTGGTTGTGCAGCCTGGACAGTCTGTGCCCATCACCTGTCGGGTCTCTGGTTATTCTCTGACTGATAACAGCTATGCAACAGGTTGGATCAGACAGCGTGAAGGAAAAACGATGGACTGGATTTTGTGTCGGTTGGGTGGAGGTGACTTTTATCAAAACAGTGTTCTGAAGAACAAATTCCTTTACCGCACGGACACTTCTTCTTCATCTGTAACACTAACTGGAGTGAATCTGCAGCCTGAGGACACAGCTGTTTATTACTGTGTACGTGGCCCACAGTGACACAATCACCCACAGATCTGCACAAAAACACCAAACCATGGAACTCAACTGCAAATTGTAAACAACACTAATGCTTGAGATCAACTTAAGTTGAAAATAACTAAAAAATAATAATAATAAAATTGTCATTCTTCTTGTTTTGTTTTTTTTTGTTTTGTTTTGTTTTGTTTGTTTGTTTTTATCACTGGCTTTATAGATAAAATGGGATGCCTTATGTGCCATAACTTGTTTTCACTGGCCACATGAGTCTTCAAAATTAACCCAAAATTCACCCACCGTTAACAGTTGTTAAATGCAGTTAAATGTTAGATGGAATACCAAAAACTGAACTGGCTTTGCTATGAGTTCCAGTTCAACCAGGACTGAGTATTTATTTACTTCTATGCGAACTCAATGAGCATTTGTCATACCCAACTATAAAAACAACCCACCAGTCTGTCAGTTGTGCTCATAGTAGGTCAATTTTCACATAAACCATGTTTACTGTAGCTATGCTGCTGCTTTTAGCAGCTGGAACCTGTGAGTCTCTTTGCCATAGTCAACTTTTTTTTTTTTTTGGTAAAAACTGATAGCTTATGATGGAAACATTTTCATCTTGTAGCAGGCATGAACTGTCAACAGTTGACACAGCCATCCTCTGTGGCTCTGCAGCCAAATCATTGTCTGACCATCACCTGTCAGGTCTCTTATTCTCTTAGCTACTACACAGCTTGTATCAGACAGCCTGCAAGGAAAGGAATGGAGTGGTAGGCTCCTTGAAAGATAAAAAAAAATATTATCTTACAGCTAATATGTATTATCAAATGCACTATTTGTAAATATATATATATATATATATATATATATATATTATATATATATATATATATATATATATATATATATATATATATATATATATATATATATATATATATATATATATATATGTATATATATATATATATATATATATATATTATATATATATATATATATATATATATATATATATATATCTGATACCTGATGTCTGACAAAGAACTTGATGATAAGGGGAAAATGTAATATTGCATATAGTATGAATTTATTCTCTATCTGGGTTATAATGTGTGCTAAAAGAATCATTTATTTATTTATGTTGCACATTCTCACACAGTTTCAGTTCCTCTAAGTTATTTTCCTACAGGCTCAAGTCGTATCTTCATTCTCACACATCTGCAGAAACTGAAAACGAGGTTGGGTATTTTATGCAAACCAGCTACAACGAACCTTTTCTGGAGCTCTGCTGCTTTTGCATCTGCGACTCTCTCTAAGTTTATCACAGTCATCATTCTTTTGTAGTGAAAGCTGAAAGCTTGTGAACAAACAATTTGCTGTGAACGGCTGACACAGCCAGCCTCTGTTACTCTGCAGCCAGCATCAGCTGTCCATCAGCTGTAAGGTCTCTTATTTTTTGGGGCAGATATCAAACAGCTTGGATCAGTGTGCAGGGAAAGGATTGGGGTGGATTGGAATGAGAAATACTGGAAATTCATGCAACATAGATTCACTAAAGAAAGAGTTCAGTGTAGAATTACAGACTTTAAGCAAGACTCACTAATTGGACGATTCACTGTCAGCACAGTGAATCAGTAAATCAGTCCTCTGTGATGTGATGTGCATTTCTGTCTCTGACGGAGCTCCCATCAGATCAGCTAAAAGATCAACCATCTTTTCTGTACTTCTGATGCTGCAGCTAGAAGGAACGTTCTGTGGATTCACACTAATAAAGAAATTCTGAATTGTCAGGCAGTTGTTTAAGATTTCCACAGGTGTGTACAGTAATGACGTCATCCAGCAAAATGTTGTGTCAAATATACTTTTAAAGAAAGTAAGATCATGAAAATACTTTATACTAACCTCCAGCTCAAAGAAAGGCATGCAAACTGAGATGAAAGGAAAGCATGACAAGCATGTACAGTAAGTATGCAGATATGCACAGGAATGCAGCTGCTGTTGTGTTTTGTTTTTTTTTTGCTTCTTTTTCTTAAGGTCATCAATAAATTGTAATAGTTAATATTGCTTCCAAAACTACAGTCATAATCTATTTATTGGTGTGTTTTTGTCGCTTCAAGCACTTCTAGCATTTTCTCTTGAAGGAGTCCTGTGATCTCGAGCAGCTAAATGCACCTCTGCATTCACCATCTGCTCTAGTTACCTGTGCTCAGATGATAGCATAATGCCTTTTTAATCTTTATCAATGAAAACAAATGCTGTCTGTATCTGAAAAGTTCACTCTTCATCAGGTGTCATCAATAAATGTTCTTTCCTCTTTGATCAAGCTTATTGTTAGGGCTGGATCAGATGACCCTGAACCACCCCTTAGTTAAGGTGCAATAGGCCTAGGCTGCTGGGAGCTTCCCATGATACATCTGTTTCTTCTTCAGTCGCCTCTTTTCATCAGTGTGAATCCCTGGCTCTCTTCCACAGCATGTCTTTTGCATCCTCTCTCAACCGGCTGCAGCGGCTGCCTGCCTCTCCCTGACTGTCTGAGGTTTCTTCCTGTTAAAAGTGAGTTTTTCCTTCCCACTGTCTTTACCTTACAGGTAAACTGAAATTACAAACTGGATCTTTGCCTACAGTTAACAATTATCATGGTTTCACCAATCAAGATGTGAGCATCAATTAAATTATATTAATCTGAATTCAGTCGAGTTGTAAAATGTGAGGAGGAGGCATCTCCATTTATCTGTTTTTACAGGTGTTCACTGTCAGACTGTGACACAATCTGAACCAGTTGTTAAAAAGCTGGAGAATCTTAAAAAAATAAACCTGAACCACCTCATTCACTGCCATTGTCATTCACAAGCGACTGAAAGACCTGGATCAGATAGGCTCCTAGGAAAGGGCCGGAGGGGATATAAGCTGATACTAATGGTGGCAACAACTTTTCTAAGTCAGTCCAAGGTTTATTGTCTCCAGGAACAAGCAGCTGTACAAAATCATACAAAATCATACAATACTTACCAGATATCCTCAAATTAATAATAACCAGCTTTTTTTCTAGTTTCAAGTGACATTTCAGATTCAAAAGTGTAGTTTTGAGAAATAATTCTCTTTCAACAATTGCATTACTTAAAATAGAGGTTCAATAAAAATATGTTACAACCACCAAAAGGTGGCAGTGAAACATGCTAGTTGAGGTGAAAGCATGAAATACACCTAAATATGCACACACCATGAAAGGAGCAGCTGCTGTTGTGGTTTGTGACTTCCTGTTTCTGAAGTTTACAATAACAGATTTTTGCAGCTGTAAAGTTTTTAACATTAATAAAGTGAAATATTTGCAAAAATAAAGGGTATCCTGTAAGCAGACTTTAATTAAAGATATCACTAATAAACAATAATGGCGCTATGGAGGAATTCCAGTTAAAGAAACAACACCATCATTTATTTGTTGAGGCATCTCTCGGGAATATTTGGCTCCTTAGTAAATGAATGCCTTTCATCGTAGTTCATAGTAAACAATACAAAGATGCATGCTGACACACACACACACACACACACACACACACACACTACACACATATATATATATATATATATATATATATATATGTGAATTGTTTACTTTGCACATTGTCACACAGTTTCAGTTCTTCAAAGCCATTTTCATACAGTATCAAGTTATATTTTTGTTCTCACATGTCTGCAGAAACTGAAAACATTAAGGGTATTTTAAGCAAATGAGCAACAACAAACTTTCTGTTCATGTACTGCACCGTCATGGTTCATAGCACTGTAAATACGTTCATAAGTTATCTAATCAAAGAAAAAAGATATTTTAGTTTCAGATATTTTATTTTGATTTCTTTGAATTTCATCACAAGTCTAATGAAGCAGGGTTCATAGTAAATTTTGTAAATTTATTTTCTCCACTAAAAACTTTATATTACATTTAAATAACATACCCTCAGTTTCCATGGGGGGTCATTATATGTCTCATGAAATATCTGAGTTTAATGAATAGTCAGTTAAACTACTGCAAATAATGTGCTTTTCTGCCAGTTTAGAGACAATAATGTTGTATTGTAACTAGAGTACAGGAGATTAAGTCATTCCATTTCATGATTTAGTGCTGCATATCTTTTATTATGTTATGTATAATGACAGGCTGCCAAATGTTGCTGCACTCCACATGGATGTTTCTAACTTTCTTATTATTCTTATAATGGATGCATACTTAATAATGGGATTTTAAATGAACAAAATATTTTTAAACCTATACAATGTAAAGTGAAAAGATGTGCCTGACATTACTGTGAATACGAGATATGCAAACACTGAAAACATTCAGATATTTTCACATAAAATTTTACTAAATAATGTCTTTGTGCAGATTGATTACATGATTTACATAACCCTGGACGAAGTCACTCCATCTGTGTGCAGAAACAAATTTATATACTAAAGTTGAAGGAGTGGACATGATAAAAATAATCTGGATCTTAGCAGGTCTTAAAATTAAAACAAAATTAATTGCAACCTCAGATGGACGACAAAACTTGACACATTACACCATGTCATTATTAATTTAGCAAAAAGTCAGCCAATATGCAAGTACAAACTGTGATTCAATAGTTTTAGCACCAATAACTTGAAGTAGCATCTCTCACATTGTTCTAGAGGAATTGTGGCCCATTCCTTATGGGCATGAAGACATAAATCAGGTTTGTCAAGTAAACATTAGATGTGATTTTAAACATTGGTGGTACAGAGATATATGTTATATGGAAAGTAGTTTAATAGGCCATTTTATTTATGGGGCCATTTGAAAGTATGAATGAGTTAAAAAACAAAAACTGAAAAAAACATTATCCAAGGTTGAACTCCTAGTAATATTAACATATAGTATAGTGACTCTTCTATTGGCTCCAGCTATGCCAGCACTGGTGGGTCATGTGCTTAATTTTATGCAAAGTCACTGAGCTTCCTCAGTACTCAGCCATAAAAAACTCCTCACATTTTTGTAGTGGAGTTGGAACAACAGTCTCAGCATAAACCATGTTTTCTGTATCTTTGCTGCTGCTTTTGGCAGCTGGTTCATGTGAGTCTCTGTGGATTCCTTATAGCCACCAGTTTATCTGTGACAGCACAATTTGATCATTCGCTATGAAGTGTGTTTTTCTATTAACAGGTGTGAAGTGTCAACAGTTGACCCAGCCAGCCTCTGTGACTGTGCAGCCAGGGCAGCGTCTGACCATCACCTGTCAGGTCTCTTATTCTCTTGGCAGCTACCCAACAGCTTGGATCAGACAGCCTGCAGGGAAAGGACTGGAGTGGATTGGGAGGGCAGGTGATGGATGGAGCACATACTACAAAGATTCACTAAAGAACAAGTTCAGCATCAGCTTTGACTCTTCCAGCAAAACAGTGACTCTAAATGGGCAGAATGTGCAGCCTGAAGACACTGCTGTGTATTACTGTGCCAGAGAGTCACAATAACACAAACCAGCTGTAGACCTGAACAAAAACCTCTCGCTGCCTGAACCTATGAAAAACAACCATAGGAGGAGCTCTCAAACCTCTAATGATTTCAAAGGAATTCATGATTTAAAAAACATAAACAATATTTTTACAAAGTCATTTTTTAAAATAATATTATTTTGATGAAACTGCCTGGAGTTGTTGGGGGTGGTACAATCAATTACATTTTGGTGGTAATCCAGACCACAATCTTTACTATTGTGAGATTCACATATTTGAGGAATACTTTGACAATTATTAATGAATTTCAATTAAAATTTCTGGAGTTGTTGGCGGTGGTAAAAGGAACAATTGTTAAAATTTGGATCACAATCTGGATCCAGGATTTTTTATAAACAACCACTGTTGATAATTCATTGGCTTTATCAAATTAAAATATTCAAAATAATCCAAAGTGAGCAAAAATCCCTACATAAAAATCAGTATACACATATAAAAATCATTTCACTGAAAATGTTTTTAATCTTTTTCATTTAGGTTTTTATTAGGAAGTCCTATTAGGGTGCATAAACTGAATAAAATATGTCCAGAGGTAAATTTCTAGTCTTTGTGAATTAGTAATTTATGATGGAAAATGACAACATCCTCTAGTATCGTTTGCAGCATGCTGCATGCTACATTTATTCAAACCATCAGCAGACATGAACAAATATCCACAACCCAAGTACAGAATATAAATATACATAGAGTAAAATGAGAGTCCGTCTGCTAATTGAACCTCAGATTCGGGAGGAATAATGTGGTTTTCTTCCTGCTCATGGAAATGCTGGATCAGCTCTTTACCATCTCAAAGATATCTGAGTGTGTGGGAGTTTACTCAGTCAGTCTACATACATGTTTTCCAGACTTTGAGAAAGTATTTGACTCCAAACACTGGGAAATCCTGTGGGAGGTTTCTTGGGAGTATGGGGTGTCTTTTGCAAACCCTTCACAGCAAAGTTCGGCCTGTAATGCTGGCGATAAGTCTGACTTGTTCCTGGTGGGTGATGACTTTTCCAGGGCTGCCCTTTGTCACTGACTCATTTCATATTTTTTATGGACCAACGTTCTAGGTGTAGCCAAGTGGCTCTTTGGTGGCCTCAGGATCTGACTTCTGCTTTTTGTGGATGATGTGGTCCTGTTGGCCTCATCAGGTGATGGATTCAAGCTCATTCTGGAACAGTTCACAGTCAAGTGTGAAGCGGTGGGCATGAGAATAATTGATTAGGACACAGCACTGACTCCAAGTCAGGGATGAGTTGCTGCACTGAGTGAAGGAGTTTAAGTATTTTGTTCGTAAAAGAAGGGAGAGTGAGACTGACAGACAAATTCATGCAATGTCTGCAATGAAGCTGTCACGAGCTTTGGGTAGTGACCGAAAGAATGAGATTGCAGATAGATAGCATTTGGTAGGGACACAGAATAGAGCTGTTACTCATCCATATCAAAAGGAGCCAGCTGAGGTGGATTGGGGCATCTCATTTGGATGCCTCCTCCTGACTCCAAGCATGTCCTGCCCTGAGTTTTGCCCAGGAAACGGACAGACTTTTTCTCTTGGCTGGCCTGGGAACACCTTGGTGTTTCAAAAATTATGGTAGCGTGCTGCGTATTGGATCGGGGCTACTACTCTGGTAAAAGTTGAAGAAAGAAGAGAGCACAATGACACAATGCAGATAAAGGGCTTAGAAAACATGCTACATTCACTGAGCCAAATTGCACAACTGATGCAACATCAACCTAGCGAAGAATGGGAGCACCAGCTAGTCTTTAAAATCAGAGAAATGATGAGTAGATGAGGAATAGGTGGACGTACATTAAAACTAATATACATTTACAAATTTTAAGATTCAGCTCCTATCCAGCTGTTTCCTATGAGGAGGAGTACATGCAAAACCTAGATGCAATCCTGCTCTTCATATCTGACTGCAGAGAGGATGACAGAGAACAGATGACAGGCAGTTCAACATGATGGATTTTAAGATGAGACTGCTGCTTTTAACAATCTGGTGGGCAGGTGAGAAAATATTCACAGTCTTTTAAAATTTGACAGCTTACAGGTAGTCACAATTTTATTTTTTATTTTTTTTAACAGGTACTCATGCCCAGACTTTAACAGAATCTGAATCAGTAGTTAAAAGGCCTGGAGAATCCCACACACTGACCTGTACAGCCACTGGATTGACAATACGCAGCAACTATATGGCATGGATCAGACAGCCTCCTGGAGAAGGACTGGAGTGGCTTGCCTGGCATGATAGTTACAGTGGTAGCAGGAGATTCTACTCACAGTCAGTCACAGGCCGCTTCACTATCTCCAGAGACGACAGCAGACAGCAGCTGCAACTGCAGATGAACAGCCTGAAAACTGAAGATTCTGCTGTTTATTACTGTGCTCGAGAACCACAGTGACTGAAGCTGTTTTTGGAGCTGTACAAAATCCTGTAGTCTTCTCTTGGCATAATGCAGCTTATAAATGGTATATGTGACTTAGTTTACTTTTATGTTGTAATATTGATAAATTTATACTTTTGAAAATGTGTCAATTCTTTGCCCTGCACAACTTCGCAACATTAGATAATCAGAATAAAACCCCAAATATTTATTTGATTAAAAAGAGGCCAAAGAGAGCGTCTGACATTACAGTAGTTGTGTACATATTTAGAGACGACAATGTCTACCTTAACTAGAATATAACATAAGAATTTGGAGGACATAAAAAACATTCCAGTATGATTTTTTCTTTATTTTTTTTTTATCTATTTCTCCTCTGCTTTTAACTATATTCAATCCCATATTTTGGCTGAGAAATTATAATGTTTTTATGGCATTGATTCTTGCCTCATATGTTGGATGACATCTACTGTATGTTCTCAGCCAGTGAGGGTCAAGGGGATCTTTCTGATCTCATTTTCTCTTCTACCGGGTCTCCTCAGGGCTGTGTTCTTTCACCCCTTTTGTTTAATTTATACAGCGCAGTATCACAGCCAGTATCACTCTGTTGTCTTATCTTCCTCAGCAGTGACGACCCTGATCACAGGCCCGTAGTGAGGGATTTCACTGACTTGTGTGAGTCCATTTTTTTAAAAACCATGGAATGTTTTCAGCAGCGCTATAATGTTAAGTGTTGTGGTTAATTTTGCACCAAACAATGTCAGGGATTTCACAAACACTGTTATTACCTGTCTGTCTGATGCTGCAGGTCAGAGGAGAAGTGTGTAGCAGCAGGTTGGCTCTCAGCCCTGCACGAGTGCAGAGAGTGGGGAAGACAGGAGCTTGTGCCTGCCGCGGATTTGATCGGGGATACTACTCTCGTAAAAGTTGAAGTGCTGGTTCAACTTCTTTACTGAAGTAAAAGTAAAAAGTGCAGGCTCTGAAATGTACTCAAAGTAAGAAAGTGAAGGTAGTTCTTTGGAGGACGTTTCTACCAGCTATTTTTCTGTAAAGCTAAGCAAACCTCATTATATTTTATTGTAATAATATAAAAATAATATTTAATGAGAATACAAATGTTATTCCATTCTAAATTTTAATTCTAATGAATGTACTCAGCTTGAATCTGTTATGTAGGACACAAGCTGTGAAAGGGAATTTAAACACAGCTCTGTTCTCTGTGTCCTGCACAGTAGAGGGTGACTGTGCCTCCACACCTAAACACAAACATGAGTTTAAATAATCCGGGGTTACAGTGGGATTCAGAAGGTGGAGGAGCCCTAAGATCAGCTGTAGTGGCTCTGCATGGGGAGAAGAATCATCTACTAACATCTACTAATCATCTACTGCAAGCTCCAGTAAATGATCTTGGTGTGCAGGCTGCTGCTCTTTTCCTCCTCTCCTCTGTCTTACATCTTTCTCCATCTGAGTGAAGTTATCGCTCCTTTATTTTCTCTCTCCGGAATACTTCTTGTGCTCATATTTGTTGATCATTTAGAAAGTTGCATTTAAAATTAGCGGTGGTTGGATCAATCCAAATATCAATAATATCGATACCAACGTTGGTACTGATATTGATAAATACCAGTGTAATGAGACTGATACTTTAGCTTCAGTTTCTCTCCTGTATGCAGCGCTGCAGTTTCATCAAAGATGCGAGCTGACTGTTTAAGCACGGAGCAGGCACACTTTGCTCCTCCCCTCCCCACAGTGTTTTGATGTTATACCATCATGTGCCACATAACATATTTTACTTTGGAAAAAACAAGAATTTGCTTTAAATGTTTTATAATGTTGTGGGGTGATAAGTATATACAGCTTGTTTATTTAGGAAAAAAATCCAGAAAATTAGTGACTGAAGGGATATTTTTTATTACAATTTTGTATTGTACTTTCTGAACACGCTACCTGAAAAAAGTTTTAATTTGTTCTTGAGCAATCATTTTGTAACATTTAATAAACAAAAAAAAATAAAATCCAGACACCAAAATGCATGGGGCAAATTGTTTTGTTACTCCTCTATTACTATTACTATTAATAAGTATTTTCTATATAAACTTTGCTCAATTCCGTCCTGGGTTTTAACTAATTAACAATGCAAAGGAAAAAATCACAGAACACTTAAACTTCATGAAAATTCTTCATAATTATTAAAAAGTATCGGTATTGGTATCAGTATTGTTACTGGTTACTGGTCCTGTATTTACTTGGTATTGGATTGATACCAAATTTTGCACTGTCGCTCACCACCGTTTAATAATACCTTCCAAACTTTACTCTCTTTATGCTCGCTCCTCTTCTGCAGTGCTAGGTCATTGGCCCTTGGTCCGGTCCATTGTATCCTCTGATTATAGCGCCATAAATGATATCGTAATTGTACACTTTTGCCTCTTCTGTTTCTTTGCATGAAATATGCTCCAGTATGATTGTCTCTAATATGTTATTCCTCTATTTAGACTCAGATTGTTTCATTTTTGACTGTGCACTGACCAGAATTAAAAACTTTTCTCAAACGTGTTTTCTCAGATGTTAAACCTAAATTAACGAGTCTGTTTGAAAATGTAAAAAGTAGAAAGTACAGATACTTGTGTAAAAATGTAGGGAGTAAAAGTAAAAAGTAGTCACAAAAATAAATTCTTACGTATTTCGCATCACAAATCATCATCACAAATCTCACTGAATTTGTTGTTGAACATCAGGGACACTGTTTTTAAAAAACTCTGATTATAAAGGGCTGTAAATTATGGAAAACGTGATTTCCTGGACTTTAATCTTCCTTGTTTGTTTTCAGGGTAAGAAAATTATTTCTTCTTTAAAATCCTTCATATAAGCGATGTTGATCACATTTTGTTTTTCTTTATAGGAGAAAAACTTCTTCTGTGCCGATAAGACCTGGAGAGAGAGTGAAGATATCATGTATCCTATCTGGTTATAACCCAACAAGCCACAATATTCACTGGATACGACAGAGGCCAGGGAGTGCTATGGAGTGGATTGGGTGTATGAGCACAGGCTTAAACTCTGCCAAGTATGCCGATTCTTTTCAAAGTCATTTCATCATGACTGATGAAGAGTCCAGCAGCAGGTAGTACCTCGAGAGCCTGACAGCAGATGATTCTGTTTACTTTAGTGCAACAGTCAAACTTTAAGTAGCCATATGACCCTAATCCGTCCAAGCAAACTTTGATGCCTCCATATAAAATTTTACTGTAAACAGATGAGAAAATATCCATTACTGAGTAATTATTTCATTATTTAGTAAGTAATAAATTGACACTAAAAAACACAGTTGACCTTTGTTGAAAAAATGAGCAAGCTGACAATTATTCACAGTAACTTTGAGTAACTGAGTGACTTTAATGTCATTGTTTTAATGACATAAGTGTAAGTGAGGATTTTCTTCTTTATTGGGTTTTTGGCAGAAGCAGGAATCAGTATTCTCACACTTTTATAATTTCTCAGATCACAAACAGTGAACAGCTGGATCAGACAGGATCTTGGAGAAACACTAAAGTTGATTTTGACTGAAGTTACTGGTACACTACTCGGCCATGGAAACCAACCCATACACCTCGCTCCACTCTGTTCTTGAGCTAATCTGAAGGCCACGTGAAGCTTGGAGGTCTGCAGAGATTCACTTTGAAGAAAGCTGGCGACCTCTGCGCACTATGTGCCTCAGCATCTGCTGACCCTGCTGTGTCATTTTATGTGACCTACCTCTTTGGGGCTGATTTGCTGTCAATTGCTTCTACTTTGTTATAATACCACTAACAGTTGACTGTGGAATATTTATTAGTGAGGGAATTTCATGACTGGACTTGTTGCACAGGTCGCATCCTGTCACGGTACCACACTGAAGTTCACTGAGCTCCTGAGAGCGACCCATTCTTTCATAAATGTTTGTAGAAGCAGTCTGCATGCCTAGGTGCTTGGTTTACACACCTGTGGGCAAGGAAGTGCCTGAAACACCTGAATTCAATGATTTGGGTGGGTGAGTGAATACTTTTGGCAGTATAGTGTATTTTATAAATTCCATGCAGTACTTTGTGTGTTTAAAGTATGATACTGGATAATTATCTAGAGGAAATAGTGCATTAAAAAGGAGACAAAGAAATCACTACTGATTGTGGTAGATTAAACATGATGCTGATATTTCTCATACTGCACTTAAATTGTGTTGCAGTTTAAGAGAACAAGGTCACCACAGACTCCTTCAAGAAATCACATTAAGCACTAACAAAACAAATGGCTCCTGTTAACAGTGTGTTGCAGTTGATAGCAGCTGTAGTGACAGCAGTCACATCAACTGCTCTAAAGCTGAAAGAAAACTGAGTTTGCAACAGACCTTCAGAGCTTAATAACTTTTATGATGTACGATAACTATAACTAGAGTGCTACATTCACATGTAATCATTACCATTAAACAATAAATATTTAATTTCAGAATTAAGCAAATACTAGAATAATAGAGCATCATCCTCATGATGCTGTGCTTAAAAAGTATGAATTTGATATTCAATTGAAAACATAAATCTAAAATAAGATAAAATTTTTTCAGTGTTCTGTATAAAAATTATTTTTTTCTATCTTTATAACAAACAGCAGTATTAGTTCTTTTTTTTAGGCATTTGTTTGAGGAGAGAAAGTTCAGTAAATCCCAGTGAGAAGAGTTACAGAATACAAAAAGTGGGACTGGGACTGAAAAAAACTACCAGTTTATGTCTTTGTACGGATTATTAAACGTGATAGCAAAAATAGAATATTCAGGATATTGTATGCAGTTATCTGTTTCCTAAAATACCAAATGATTCCTGTAGAGGGAGGTCTATGCAAAGTTTGGTCCTTTATAAACATGTCATTGCTAATTCTCATTTAGTTTGTTACAGAACAGCTTGGACACTTTTTAACCAGACAAACATTCTGATTATAAGGTGTTCTGAGTCATGGAATATATAATTTCTTTGAGTTTATTCTTTTGCATTTGTCTCCAAGGTAAGAAAATAATGTATTCTTTAAAATATGTAGACAACTCTGATTCATTATGATCACATTTTTTTTTCCTTTGCTTGTAGGAGTTTGGAGTCAGATCAAACTGGAGCAGTCTCCCGCTGAGGTGAAGAGACCGGGAGAGAGAGTGAAGATGTCATGCATTATATCTGGTTACAGCCTAACAAGCTACAATATTCACTGGATACGACAGAGGCCGGGGAGAGCTCTGGAGTGGATTGGGTGGATGAACACAGGAAGAAACTCTGCTAGCTATGGCAGTTCTTTTCAAAGCCGTTTCATCATGACTGAAGAAGACTCCAGCAGCAGACAGTACCTTGAGATCAGCAGCCTGACAGCAGAAGATTCTGCTGTTTACTTCTGTGCCCGACAAAGCACAGTGACTGAAAACAGAAGAACAGCTGTACAAAAACCTCGAGTAGCCATGTGACCTCAATGACTATTGGAATTTTCTGCCCAAAGAAACTGATGAATCCATAGTTTATTTTACTGTAAGCAAAAAATTTTAAGGTAAAGAATCTACAATAATACATTATATATTCATTTTAAGTAGCTGGGTGACAATAAAACACTGTTTTTAATTGTTTTAATGAGTGCAAGCGGTTATTTCCTTCAGGTATTTAACAGAAGCAGGAACCTGAATTCTAATGAATGAGTAGAGACACTGGATCAGACAGGTTACTGTGAAAGGGATGAGGTTACTGGCACATAATGCGCTTTAGAACTGAAAATTTCACAGTGGAGTTTTTGAAGGAGTTGTTTGAGTTGCTCCAACAGGTCAACACTGCAGTGAAACTACATGATATCCTTGCTTTAATTAGTAAAAAATGTGACACAATAAAAACAAACTCAACCTGTGAGCAAAGTGTGACAAGAAACATGTTTCTAAGCAGCGACGTGACCGATTAACTGACACGTAAACACACTGTAAACAGAAGAGCACAGATTAACAATAAGCAAAATTTAAGACATAAAACTGATCTGTCCATTTTCTAATGTGACTTATTAATTTAATGTCAAATGCAAGATTTTTGAGGTGCCTGGAGGAGAATCAAAGCTCTTCTTTATGACAACAAGAAGTTTGAAATGCTTGTTTTTTTAATCTTTATACTAATGTGTCCAAGAACTTTAATGTTTTATTTGTTTTAATTATTTTTCCTTATTTAGTCACAGTGTTTTCAGTCCCTGTTTATTTATCAGTACAGGCTTCAAGTTTCTCTTCATTCCATAATTTGAACACTGAAACATTTAAAAATATTAATTTTAAAAGATGTTATCTGTTAAAATAGAGATTTTCAAGGCTGCAGTTTCCATGTCATTTCACCCTTTTCTGAAGCAGCTTTTCATCTCAGAATATAATATAAGACTTGCTTTGAAGAAGACAGCACAATCTTAAGCTAATGCTGGATCCATCTCATTCTCTTGGATTTGGCAACCTGGAGTGGATTACAGTAGTGATGATGCAAACATCAAGGATTTGCTTAAAGTTCAGTGCCAGTTTAGACTCTGTTACTGATCCAGAAACCACAGTAACACAAACGTAGCTGCCCCCAATATAAACCCCATTCACTTTCTGAACACTTGTAGCACAAAGCAAAAGATTCCTTTGTTCAAAGACAAAGACAGGTTTTTGTTTTCCTCAAAAAAATAAGAAAAAAGCTTCATAATATACAGTTCTGTTCTGTCCTTTGAGCCCAATGAAAAGCAAACACTTCCTGCCCAAATTTCTCCATCTCTATCTAAATTCTGTTCTTAGCAATGTTTGTGGACCCAGGATGTTCAGGAATACACAAAATATGTCCACCAGGTGTGTTACGACCAGTCAATAGGGCATTACATGGTTGTACTGATTGTAACAGGTGCATATTACACATGCATATTATACACATACATATTATTAAACATAACACCAAAAACTGACTATTCAAGATATTGTATCTTGTTGTCTGTTTCCCACTGTATCTGAATTTTTGAATGCCAAATTGCTCCTGTAGAGGGAGGTCTATGCAAATGTTTGCTACCCTATAAACACGTCTCTGTTGAAGAGGTTTTCATTCTTGTTACAGAATCTCGTGGACTTTTCCTTTACATACAAACACTGATTATAAAGTATTCTAAAGTATGGAATATATGATTTCCTGGAGTTTATTCTTTATTCTTTGTTTCCATGGTAAGGAAATAATTTCTTTAAAAAAAAAAAAATTCATGATGATCAATTTCATTTTTTTTTTCTTTTTTCTTCTTCTTTTTTCAGGAGTTCAGAGTGAGATCAAACTGGAGCAGTCTCCCTCTGAGGTGAAGAGACCTGGAGAGAGAGTGAAGATGTCATGCATAATATCTGGTTATACCCTGACAGACTATTATTTGAACTGGATACGACAGAGGCCGGGGAGAGCTCTGGAGTGGATTGGGAGGATGAACACAGGCTCAAACTCTGCTAGCTATGGCAGTTCTTTTCAAAGCCGTTTCATCATGACTGAAGAAGACTCCAGCAGCAGACAGTACCTCGAGATCAGCAGCCTGACAGCAGAAGATTCTGCTGTTTACTTCTGTGCCCGACAAAGCACAGTGACTGAAAACAGAAGAACAGCTGTACAAAAACCTCGAGTAGCCGTGTGACCTTAATGACTATTTTACTGCACATACCAATGAACTTTCTTTCCATTGTCATTTCAGCTGTTAACTTATTGCCACTGTGTAAGCCATATATTAGATTTCATCAGTAACTTCATCTGGAGGACAAAAGATCAAAGGGTCAAAATACAGTAATAAGTCAAAGTTGCACAAATTGGAGTTTTGCTGTAGTCGGATGGCTTCTGCAGTCCCAATTTTTTCTAAACCCATAAAATCATCACCTATCATCATCATCATACAAATCAAAATTTTGCCTACCTCAGATGAAACATCTGGTCCTTGTAATACATTTCCAGTTAGATGTGATTGTATAAGTTGGATGAGTTTAGCACTAAAGCCCTCCTCAGCGCCCACAGAAGCAAATTTAGGGATGCAGCAGAAGGCCTTTGCTGCCAAAGTCAGTATTAGACCCCAGACTGTCTGATATTATGAAGAATTTTGAAGAATCAGATTTTATCCAACTTCAAAATAAGACAGAATTTTTATAAGTCAGATGAAATTCCATGGGCCATTTCAATCTGATTTAGGTAATGTTTACTAGGAATTAAAACACTGGTTCAACATGAGAAGCTGAGAACGTGATGCTTTTCTTCTTCAAGTTGTTTGTTCTTAGAGAGCCAGGGGCCTGAAAGTCCTCCTGAAGAGTCACAAGTACTGACTTCTGCAGCCATTGATACGTCCTTTTTTTAATCTGACTGTCCAGCTTTTATAAAGTTACAGCATATTTTTGGCTTTATAATTGTGATCAACTTTATTAACATTTGGCTATTACAGTTTTTACTCACAGTGTTTTCAATAAATGATTAGTTACTATCCTTCTAAACTATTACACACACACACACACAGGTGTTCACACTCATGCATCCAAACTTTTAGCATAAAAACTTTCAAAATGCTGTTATCATAACTATCAGAGAACAGCTTTAAATCATGCCCCACTTTTTTTCATTGTGTTTATAGGTTAAAAATAATAGAAGAAATAGGTGTGTGAGGTTCGTGGACAAAGATGAACTGCATGTGGTGCTACTGTAAAGCCCAAATGAGAGCATATTAACTAACAATGGAGTTCAAACTCAAAACATAGTTGTTGTTCTGCAGCAACCAAAGAAAAAAGAAAAAAAAGACTAGAATACACACCACCTTTTCAGCCCAAAATAAAACAAAGATTTGTTCTGATCTCTCTCTGAGGAGTCAAGTGTACATGCTGGAAAACTCAAAAAGAACCTTTTAGATTAAAATAATTTAAACAAGCCTTAATTACCTTTCATTCTTTCATTGTAAATTTCTACCTCACTGGATCAGAATGTCAGGCTGAACCTAATCACTCACCTCTGATAGGAGGAGTCAATGCAAAAGCATGAACAGCTACTGCAGCTTTATATTTGAAGGCGGAGATGATGACAGAGCACAGTGGACTCACAGGTTAACATGATGAACTGTAGGACGGGACT
Source organism: Pterophyllum scalare (assembly GCA_024447675.2). Taxonomy (NCBI): domain Eukaryota; kingdom Metazoa; phylum Chordata; class Actinopteri; order Cichliformes; family Cichlidae; genus Pterophyllum; species Pterophyllum scalare. Next base: position 48,650 of record JAMQGT020013616.1, read on the forward strand.
CCTGCTTTTAACTCTCTGCTTGGCAGGTGAAGAGTTTCTTTGACGATGATCTAAAATATTTTGGTATATGCGTTTGAATTGTGCATGTTACCAATTTTCTCTTTGTCTTGGCAGGTGTTAAAGGTCAGACTCTGACAGAATCTGAACCAGCAGTTAAACAAGCCGGAGAGTCTCACAGATTGACCTGCACAACCTCTGGATTCACACTCAGCAACTACTGGATACACTGGATCAGACAGGCTCCTGGAAAAGGACTGGAGTGGATTGCTGCTGATACTAGTAGTAGCACCAACTATTACTCTCAGTCAGTCCAAGGCAGGTTTACCATCTCCAGAGACAACAGCAGACAGCAGATGTATCTGCAGATGAGCAGCCTGAAGACTGAAGACTCTGCTGTTTATTATTGTGCTCGAGGTCCACAGTGACTGATCTTAGCTAAGCAGCTGTACAAAATCCTGCAGGTCTTATTAGATCCACTCAGTCATAGCTTGCACTGTCAGTTTAGAGACTTTTTCCAATAGAGAAAAAGTATATATTCAAAAATTAGAGACTATTTTATAAGATACTAGATAATTACCTTCACTAAAGAGTGCATGAGAAATGTAACATCAAAAATATACCGAATCTGGCGGCACACCAGGTCATCACATGTCTCACAACTTGTAAAAAAGAGAACAAAGTTACACCAGACTTATGAAATAAGAGAGAGAGAGAGTAACGTTGTCATGTATCCTGTCTGGTTACAGTTTGATAGGATCTATAATCTTTTCCATCAAGTTTGGCTGGAGGGGAAAGGTGAAAAATTTAACACCATTATATTTTATACCCTGCCTCTCGCCCCGTAACAGCTGGGATAGGCTCCAGCCCCCCCGCAATCCTGAACAGGATAAGTGGAAGTGAATGGATGGATGGATATTTTATACAAAGTTGCAAAGCAGTCAAGGCAGACTTGGAAGTTTATACAAATTAAATACCCTCCTTTAAGTCAAATAAGAAACCAATAAATCTGTAAAGTATGATAATAAAGAGATGAATAAATGAATCCTATAAATAATGGTAAAATAAATAAAGTCTAATCAACACTGATAAAAGTCTCTGGTACCTCTTTGCTGTAACATGAAGTCACCACAGGAGGAGCCCTTAGACCACTGCTGCTGTAAATGCCAGTGAAAAAGATAAAGTGTATAATTTATACTGACATTATGAAATGATACTAAAATTAATTGATACTTAAGAAAAAGATCATGTTCACTTTTTTCAAACTTGCTGTAAATGTGAATTATGACAACATAAACAAGTTTTATGTTTTGACATTTCCAAAAAGAAAACTTTACAGCAGCATGAGTCATTTTACACTAACTAAACTTTACACTAAGATAAAAATAATAAGTGATTTTTATGAATAAAACAGTTTTTATTTCTCCAGGGTTACACAGTTTATAATTAATAAATTATAAATCATATCCAACAATTTTCTCATCCAGGGCATCAAATAATGTTAGGAGATGGCTGGAAAACCTAAATCCAAGAAAAGACGATGATTTGGCTAATTGGAGCTGAAAGGACATCCTTGCTTATGCATCATTTTAAAGCAAATTAAATTAAACACGATATGCGGTACAGCTGCTCTATTTAATGACAGCTATCAGAAAAGCATAATTATGTTCAATGTGTATTATTTAGACTTATCTTAAATCAATTTACAATGTGGGTTTAATGTGGTGAGGTCATACTTTATAAGTAGATGTATAAAAATAAACAGATGGTTAGATAAATGGCCTCCGCCCAGTCCAGTGAGCTGGATAGACTGCAGAGGGTCTGACTGTGTCAAATAAATAGCAAAAACTATGTTTTCTCTAGCTCTGCTCTTAGCAGCTGGCTGTGAGTGTCTTTGTCATACTCTGCATGTTTTGGTTGTGATATATTTTGTTAAGTTGCCACAATGCATTTCCTTTTTCCACAGGTGTGACATGTGAGCAAACAAAAGAAGAAAAAGAAGCTAACCTTGATAATGAATAACTCCTAATTAAATTAAACAGGAAGTCCATATTCACTGAACAGCAGCTGAGGTCAGTCGAGTTCAGTCATCTCCTTCCTGTGAGGAGGAGTCAGTGCAAACTTTAAATAGTCATCATCTCTACATAACTGGCAGGGAGGACAGCAGAGATTAAAACAATTTAACATGATGGTCTACAGGAGAGGACTGCTTCTCTTAACTCTCTACTGGGCAGGTAGGAAGGTTTTCTCTGACTTTAGTATGCATAAATATTTTTTTTTTGTAACCCTATTTAATTCACATGATATTTGAAATCTCTCAGCAGGTGGTGATGGTCAGACTCTGACAGAATCTGAACCAGTCACCAAAAGACCAGGAGAGTCCCACAAACTGACCTGCACAGCCTCTGGATTCACACTCAGAAGCTACTATATGGCTTGGGTCAGACAGGCTCCTGGAAAAGGACTGGAGTGGGTTGCTTATATAGGCACTTCTAGTTCTCCTATCTCTTACTCCCAGACAGTCCAGGGTAGATTCATAGTCTCCAGAGACGACTCCAACAGTAAAATCTACCTACAGATGAACAGTTTGAAGACTGAGGACACAGCAGTTTATTACTGTGCCTGAGAGACACAGTGAGAGACAGAAATGGAACTGTCATACAAAAACTACTTCCTCTATTTGCTCTCACCACTACGAACATTTAGCAATATCAGTGTCACTTGAATTGAATAGTGCAGTCAATTAGTGCAATTTCAACCAGAAATCTTGAAATATCTGATTGCAGCCATGATGGCAGGGAACAGTGGACTCACTCTCAGACTAACATGGCTGTAGGACAGGACATGAAAAAAATCTTTTCTTTGATAAATTATGCTGGAAAAGTTTCATTTTTAAATTTCCCATTCAGAATAAATAACTTTTTCACTAACAGGGCTTCAGAGCTTAATAACATCCATGATGTAAAAAGCACTGTGACTGTAATTTAATTACAAAACTGCTCATTTCAAAACAAACCATTAAGCGTTAACAGTATTTTCTTTTCAGAATAAAATCAATACTTCAAATTAACTAGGACAGCAGCAAAGTCTGCGTGTCTTTTTAAAAATTTAAATGGCCATAACCTTTCAGATCATTACCCAGAGTCTCTCCCTTATCACACAGTTAAAAGGACGTCACTTCAAAAGAAATTATAATCAGAAGCTGTCAGATCATCGCAGAGCTCCAATATTGGACAGCTTGGATACGGGAATCTGCAGGGAAGGAACTGAAGTGAATAGATACTGACAGATCCATCCGGCAAAACAAACATCTGAAATAATGTTGAATGCTAAAGTTGTTTTTCAACACATGTTTTTAGTATAATTAAGGACTTGTTTAACTTCAGTTAAAAGAGAGGAAAAGAATACTGGGTCAGTTTGTCAGTTAGAGGACATTAGTTCAGATTCAGCTTAAGTCCATGTTGTCTGTAGCTTTAATTCTACTGAACTCTTTGAAAAGCTTTTCCATTTCACATATTTCACAAAAATAGAAAAAATAATAATTATATAACTGACTGTAATGATATGATTACAATCAGTTGTCTGTGTAGAGTCTCACTCATCCAGGTCATAGTAGTCTCTGGAGCTTGAAAAAAGGCGACTCTTGAAGATGTTTCACCTCTCATCCGAAAGGCTCCTTCAGTTCTCAACCAAATGGTGGAGAGACCAGGTATTTAAACCCCTGTGGGTGTAGTCCCCTGGAGGTGGTTATGACCCTCTATAGTTCATGTGTGTGAGAAGGGGCGTGGGCCATTTCAATCAGTGGTTTCAGTTGAAACCAATATATATATTGGCCTATTGGGCCTATTGACCTCAATATATATATTGAGGTCAAAAGGCCACATGAGACAATGGGAGGTGAAACATCTTCAAGAAACAAAAAGAAGTCCAGTCGCCTTTTTTCAAGCTCCAGAGATTACAATCAGTTAATATAATGTAAAAATTTACTTGGGTGACTCAGGAGGCCATCTACTAATCAGAAGGTAGGTGGATTGATCCCTGCTTGATCCAGTCTGCATGCCAAAGTATCCTTGGGCAAGATACTGCATCCCATGTTGCTCCCGATGTGCTCACTGGAGTGCCAGTGTAAGACAGAAAGCGCTTAGAAAAAAATGTTTGTGTGCATGTAGAGTGGAAAGTACTGTTACTTATTAACATTAAACAGTTATTTACTTTACGAAAAAACAACAGAGTAACTTAAAAATAATTTATGATTGAATTCCAACCATAAGAAACAATAAATGAACAAATCAAAAGTCTGCAGGAAAAGTCTACCAGTGCAAAACTTGTGGACGAACAGTTTTAAAAATGATGATTCTGTTTATTATTGTGCTTGAGGGCCATAGAGTGCTGGCTGATCGAGGTACGAAACCCTGCACAAGTAAAAAATATATTATTTTTACAAAACAAAAAAACAAACAAAAAAAAACAAGTTCAACACGTTTAAATGAGAAATTAAGCTATTTAAATAATCCCAACTCAGTCAGAATGGCATATTTATTTGCACAGCACTTAGATAAGTATAGTGCATCAATTTTCCCAGTATAAAGACCAATAAATATGTTTATTTAAATAATCTGAGAATATGCTGAAATCCCTTTGTAATGATTTGTAGTTTAATTTTTAACAGCAAAACATTACTAGAAATAACGCTTGTAATCCTCCTTTACCTCATCACTTAGAGTTATTTTACAAAATGCAGTGTAACCAACAGTAAACAGAAGTCCCCCTTTTCACTTTCTCAGTACGAAATTAGAATCTCATATGTGAATTTCCCAAACATGTTTTTATGTTGTCTATAAAAGGAAGGCTTCCCAGAGGCTTCAGTTAGACCCTAATAAATTCTTTTTGCATTTCTATTCAAACTCATTGACTTCCTGTGTTACTCAGCCAATAAAAGCTTCACATCAGACTGGAGTGGAATTCACATTATGTCACAGTCATCAAAAACCATGTTTTCTGTAACTCTGTTGCTACTCTTAGCCGCTACATGTGAGTCTCTTTAGATGAGTAATATTTGGCATTTCTTGTTTTGTGATCTAACCTATAATTTGTCACAAAACATTTTCTTTTTTAACAGGTGTGAATTGTGAACAACTGACACAGCCAGCCTCTGTGACTGTGCAACCAGGTCAACCTCTGACTGTCACCTGTCAGGTCTCTTATTCTGTTAGTAGCTACTACACATCTTGGATCAGACAGCCTGCAGGGAAAGGACTGGAATGGATTGGAATGGCAGCTGTTGGATCTACAACATACTACAAAGATTCACTTAAAAGCAAGTTCAGCATTTCTGCAGAGTCTTCCAGCAAAACAGTGACATTAAGTGGACAGAGTGTGCAGCCTGAAGACACTGCTGTGTATTACTGTGCCCGACAGCCACAGTAACACAAACCATCAGTAGAGCTGTACAAAAACCTCTGAAAGAGTTAAATCCACCAGAGGAGGAGCCCTTAGACCACTTATTATTTTGTGACAGATCATTGTTAAACGGAGGGGCAGTCTATGTAGCAACAAAAGTGGGGCAAAATTACTTTACAAATATGCAGAAATAGCAATACTAAATACTAATATAAAATGTTTTCTAAAGAAAGTAATGTTTCTATTTTGCCTCATAACATTTATAAAGCTTCACTAAGTTGTTCAGTAAGGAAGATTCACTTTCCAATCTGCATTTCTGGGATTTTGGGCTGCAATTCTTGTCATCCATTAATTTCTTTCACTGCCTTATGTATGCCAATCTGTCTTCATTTAAACCTCAGTGTGTTCTGTCATATCTGTGACATTTTGTGTTCCCATCTTAATCTCATCCCGGTCCTTCAAAGAGCCTTATTCAAGTCTCCAGCTGCTTCATCTTCACCACCAGACTCTAGGGCAGGGAACATTAACTGGTGGCCTGCGAGCCACATCCGGCCCACCAGAGCCCCCCAAATAGTACTGCCACATGTACTATATGTCATTCAATCATGTGGCATCATAACCCATTAAATACACATCTCTGACTAGTCTCAATTATCAAAAGCATCCAAACGCCACTTTCAATTGCCCATAAATGCCTCCATGTCCCTAGAACCAATCAGAATGCAAGATTGGACCATGTGACTTCAAGCAGCCGGCTTTTGGTGGTGGTGATCAAATTGTAAACACAGCTGAAAGTGAGTCTAGCCTTGTTTTGTGTAGGAAAAATGTTTGGTGATCAATCCTGTCTAACAAAAGCAGGTAAAAGTCGTAAAGATTTCAGTTGGTGAACCTGCAGAAGGATCGTTACTGGCTGCCGAGCGTACTTCCTGGCCTGCACGGGGCTTCATCATAGTCTGAAGATTTTGCTGGTTTTGCCTCAAAGTAAAATATTATTTATTAAAAAGTAGGTAAGTTACTATATTTACATTTTTGAAAAAAAAAGCGCCTCACCATTGCCTCTAACTCTTTATATCTACAAAAAATACAGCTTCTGAAAAGTAGATTGTGCAGAGATAAACTTCATGTAAGGTTTTATTTGTTACTGTTTTCATTTGCATACATGTGTTAGATTGTTGATTTATAATATCTTGTTAAATTATGTTTTATCTGTTGTAACTTTTGCTGGTCAGGCCTCTCTTGGAAAAGAGATTTTTATTCTCACTGAGATGTTTTTCCTGTTTAAATAAAAGATAAATCATAAAATTATTGTTTCCTCTGCTCATTTTATCTACAGTGAGCACAACCGCACACAATTGCGGTGTCTCCATAACAACAGAACAGAGAAGAACATTTAAGTGCCAGACTTGGATATCATGTCATTAAAAGCAGTGTAAATTTGAAAGGAAAGTTAATGTATCAAAGTTATTTAGGTTACAATGTTAATTTTATTTTATTTCATGAGAGCATCTGGCCCTCACAATGTCTGGCCCTTGGTCAAATGTAGTACAACCCCTGGCAAAAATTATGGAATCACCAGTCTCTCAGGATGTTCCTTCAGTTGTTTAATTTTTAGAAAAAAAGCAGATCACAGACATGACAAAAAAACTAAAGGCATTTCAAATGGCAACTTTCTGGCTTTAAGAAACACTAAAAGAAATCAAGAAAAATAATTGTGGTAGCCAGTAACAGTTAGAGTTGTAGAACAAGCACAGGGAATAAATTATGGAATCACTCAATTCTGAGGAAAAAATTATGGAATCACCCTGCAAATTCTCATTACAAACACTAACACCTGCATCAGATTAAATCTGCTCGTTAGTATGCAGGTAAAAAGGAGTGATCACACCCTGGAGAGCTGTTGCAACAAGTGGACTGACATGAATCATGGCTCCAACAACAGAGATGCCAATTGAAACAAAGGAGAGGATTATCAAACTCCTTAAAGAGGGTAAATCATCACGCAGTGTTGCACAAGATGTTAGCTGTTCACAGTCAGCTGTGTCTAAAACCTGGAACAAGTACAAACAACATGGGAAGGTGGTTAAAGGCAAGCAGACTGGCAGACCAAGGACGACATCCAAGCATCAAGACAGAAAACTTAAAGGAATATGCCTTGAAAACAGAAAATGTACAACAAAACAAACGAGGAACAAATGGGAGGAAACTGGAGTCAACGTCTGTGACCGAACTGTAAGAAACCGCCTAAAGGAAATGGGATTTACATACAGAAAAGCTAAAAGAAGCCATCACTAACACCTAAACAGACAAGAACAAGGTTACAATGGGCTAAGGAAAGGCAATCGTGGACTGTGGATGACTGGATGAAAGTCATATTCAGTGATGAATCCCGAATCTGCATTGGGCAAGGTGATGATGCTGGGACTTTTGTTTGATGCCGTTCCAATGAGATTTATGCAGATGACTGTCTGAAGAAAACATGTAAATTTCCACAGCCATTGATGATATAGGGCTGCATGTCAGGTAAAGGCACTGGGGAGATGGCTGTCATTACAGCTTCAATAAGTGCACAGGTTTACATTGACATTTTGGACACTTTTCTTATCCCAACCATCGAAAGAATGTTTGGGGATGATGAAATCATTTTTCAAAATGATAATGCATCTTGCCATAGAGCAAAAACTGTGAAAACATTCCTTGAAGAAAGACGCATAAGGTCAATATCATGGCCTGCAAACAGTCCGGATCTCAATCCAATAGAAAATCTGTGGTGGAAGTTAAAGAAAATGGTCCATGACAAGGCTCCAACCTGCAAAGCTGATCTGGCAACAGCAATCAGAGGAAGCTGGAGCCAGATTGATGAAGAGTACTGTTTGTCACTCATTAAGTCAATGCCTCAGAGACTGCAAGCAGTTACAAAAGCCAGAGGTGGTGCAATAAAGTACTAGTGATGTGTTGGAGTGTTATTTTGTTTGTTTGTTTTCCATGATTCCTTAATTTTTTCCTCAGAATTGAGGAAATCAGAATCTAACTGTTACTGGCTACCACAATTATTTTTCTTGATTTCTTTTAGTGTTTCTTAAAGCCAGAAAGTTGCCATTTGAAATGCCTTTAGTTTTTTGTCATGTCTGTGATCTGCTTTTTTTCTACAAAATTAAACAACTGAAGGAACATCCTGAGAGACTGGTGATTCCATAATTTTTGCCAGGGGTTGTAGATGGCTCCTGCCCTAAACGGTCTACAAAACAAATCTTCAGGAAACACTGTTCCTTCTTCACGAGAATGTTGAGACCGATATGTTCATAAGAGAAATTCTGGTAATCTAAGTCAGATTCAACCCTCTCTAAAAGGATATGAAAGATTTTAATTTGCTATCCCTGTATTATGATGCTAATAATCCCTGCTCAAATAACAATGAGCAGCAAAGTATAAATCTCAATAAATAATGTTAATATTTGTTATATTATAAGGAATATGACTCAAGTGAACATTAAAGTATTAATTTAACATGATTTTGAATTTCATAGCCCTCATACTTAAAGAAAATAAAGTTTCCTAAATCTTACTACTTGTAGAAACAACGTGGGCGACCACATTGTAATTTGAGTATGATGAATAAAATACTTTTTTAAATCATGCGTCAGGAAAATCCAGCAAAGATTAGGTAGCTATTCCTGTCATGTAACGGGCTTTGTGGTAGGCAGTGTGTGGACCCCACGGCAGGAGTCAGAAGGCATATGTGACATAAGCAAGATTCAGAAAATTCTCCAAAAGGTGCACAATTCAAAAGAAGCAAGATGGAGACGTGGGACAGGTAAGACACACAACCATGAGTGGACAGACGACCTGACAAAGTGCTGAGGAAAACAGAGGCAACAAATATACACACATGGTAATGAGGGAGATGGGAAACACCAGGGAACATGGAAGAACAGAGTGAGACTAACAAAACACCCCCCACCCCCCACCCCCCGTGGCTGCGAATTGGATAAGCGGAAGAAAATAGATTGAGGGTTCACTTAACCAGTCAGAGTATACATATTTAATGCTCTAATTATTGCTGAAATGATCTTGAAAACAATTACTCACTTTGAAGGTTGTGAAAACATTTTTGAGACATTTGCTTGCACCTACCATTCATTTTAGTTTCAACTGAGATGTGAGACTTACTTAAAGTCAGATCAGTTGTGTAATGTGAGGAGGAGTCAATGCAAAACTTGCATATCTTCCACCTATAAACATCTGACTGCAGGGAGCACGACAGAGCAGAAGACACACAGTTTAACATGATGCACTGCAGGACGGGACTGCTGCTCTTAACTGTCTGCTGGGCAGGTGAAGATCAGTTACTGTAGCTTCAGTTATCATTAAATTGTTGTGAGAAAAAAAAATCTGATTATTGTTCTGTTCTGTTTTTACAGTTCATGGTCAGACTCTGACACAGTCTGAACCAGTGGTTAAACAAACTGGAGAGTCTCACAGACTGACCTGCTCCACCTCTGGTCCGTCATTTAGCACCTTCTGGATGGCCTGGATCAGACAGGCTCCTGGCAAAGGACTGGAGTGGATTGCAATTGATGCTAATAGTGGCACCAACTATTACTCTCAGTCAGTCCGAGGCAGGTTCACTGCCTCCAGAGACAACAGCAGACAGCAGCTGTTTCTGCAGATGAGAAGCCTGAAGCCTTTTGCAAGTACATTATATTTTCGAGAGCAGTCTACTGTGGTTTGTATGATTAGAGCTTTTTCAAGGCCATTAAATCCAATCTATTCTTCATTTGCTCATATCATAGTGATGAGCTTTGCTAATTTTTAAGAAGTTAGATTTTCTTGTGATCTGCAGTCCTATTCAAAAATACATTTTTGGTTAGTTGGAATGAATCTTGCTTTTACAGTTGGTCCCTGATTCTTATAGATAAAAATGGTAATCACTGAAATAATAACAATATTTAGAGGAGATTGTATTGGAGCATCGATACCTGTTTCATAAATATCCTCTGTATTTTCAGTGAAATGTTTTTTCACATCAGCCATCTAAACCAGTAGATAGCTCATCATAATCACACAAACTAATTATTAATAAAAAGCCTCTCTGACTTTAAATGTTTGAAACTGGTTAATGTCTTTGAACTCATTTAATTTCCTTATATTTATTGAAACATTACAACTCATTTTCAGCCAGTGTTTGCACATGAAAATGAAAAAAATAAATTACAGTTTAAATTAACAGTTTGTGCTTCAGTGATTGTTTGAGAGGATGACATCACCATTATCATTATGTAAATGTCATTGTTCTTTCATTGATATGCAAACAGTTGCTTCTCATAAGAAAGGGAAGTGTGGGATGACAGAAGAACTCACATCAGGTCGGCTTCAGTATCAACCATGTTCTCTGCAGCTCTGATACTGCTGTTTGTTTCTGGATCCTGTGAGGAATTTTCAGCTGATTCAAACTAATAAATTTGAACAGGATCATGAATATTTAGCTCAAATATTGATATGCTGTTGATGTCTGTTTCCACAGGTGTCTACAGTATTGATCTCATCCAGCCAGACTCATCGGTTGTGCAGCCTGGACAGTCTTTGACCATCACCTGTCGGGTCTCTGGTTATTCTTTGACTGATGGCAGCTATGCAACAGGCTGGATCAGACAGTGTCAAAGAAAACCGATGGACTGGATTTCTGATCAGTGGGGAGGAAGTGGTGGCAGTTTTTATCAAAATGATGCTTTGAAGAACAAGTTCAGCTTCAGCAGAGACATGTCTGCGGGAACAGTGACAATAACAGGACAGAATCTGCAGCCTGAGGACACAGCTGTTTATTACTGTGTGCGTCGCACCACAGTGAAGCAAACCACCAAGAGTCCTGTGCAAATACTCAGCAACCAGCAACACTCAAGCACACATGCAATACATCAAGTTACTTTTTTACAGAGATGTTATATAGCATTTAAAATATATTTTACTTGAGACCTACATCAGTATAAAGTAATAAAGGTTTTGGGAACCTCAGACTGAACCCTCTCTCAGGAAAACGACACATCAGAACAACTTATCTTTGAATAATGATGCTAATAATCCCTGTTAAAGCAATAATGAGGAGGCAATTAAAAATCTGAATAGATGATCTGAATATTTAGTATTTAAATATGTTTTATTTCAGACCTACAATAGTATAAAACAGCAGACTGAACCCTCTCTAAAAAGATATGTTTTCATTTTCTATTTTTCCATGCCTCTAATAAACCCTGCTAAAACAGCTGCAATAATGTTAATATTTGTTATTTCATAAGAAATATGACTAAATGAAGCATAAACTTAAAACTATTTTTAATTGAATCCATGGAAGAAAACTCACTCAAAGTATCATCAAAATGAGCCATGTAACAGATTTTGAATCCCAAAGGGCTCCTGTAGAGGGAGATCTATGCAAAGTTTTACTCCTTTATAACCACATCATCACCAATTCTCATTTTATATGATACATGACATCTGGGCACTTTTTTAACCATACAATCATTCAGAATGCAAAGTGCTGTGAATTATGGAATACATGATTAGCTGGAGTTTGTTCTTCATTTTTTGTTTCCATGGTATGAAACTTGTGTTTCCTTTAAAACACCAAAGACAAGTCTGATCGACGATGATCACATTTCTTTGTTTTTCCTTTTTACAGGAGTTTGGAGTGAGATCAAACTGGAGCAGTCTCCCTCTGAGGTGAAGAGACCTGGAGAGAGAGTGAAGACGTCATGTATTATATCTGGTTATAACCCGAATGAGTACTATTTGCACTGGATAAGACAGATGCTGGGGAGAGCTCTGGAGTGGATTGGGAGGATGGACACAGGCTCAAACTCTGCTAGATATGCCAGTTGTTTTCAAAGTCACAAAAACCCCAAGTAGCCATGTGACTTCAATGATTTTTCTGTTTTTTTTGTTTTTTTGCAAAGGAAATCTGATGCCTCACAGCTAAGTCTGGGATCAAATCCTCCTTGGTCTGGGCCTTTATGTGTGGAGTTTGCATGTCTTCTCCATGTTTGTGTGGGTTTTTTTCTGGTACAGATTGACCCGCACAACCTCTGGATTCACATTTAGTGACTATGCTATGGTCTGTGTCAGACAGGCTCCTGGAAAAGGACTGGAGTGGACTCCTCTTATAGACACTTTGGGTTATGATTATTCTGCCTATTATTCCCAGTCAGTACAGAGTGGATTCACTATCTCCAGAAATGACTCCAGTAGGTACTACAGGTGAACAGTTTGAAGACTGAGGATACTAAAGTTTATTACTGTGCCCAGGAGGCACAGAGAACAGCTGACACAGCCAACCTCTGTGACTGTGCAATCAGGTCAATGCCTCACCATCACTTACTGGGTTTCCTATTCTGTTAGCAACTGCTACACAGCTTGGATCAGAAAAACAAGCAGAGATGGTAGCTAGACACAAGCCTACATCTTGATCCAGCTGAATTAAAAGGCTAGAGTATTCTGTGACATGGGTAACTGTCAATATCTACAGTGGGATTCAAATATTCAGGAAAAAGGAAGGTGGTGTGTTGGAAACACAGCTTTTTATACATTCAACCCAACCAAGTGATTTCTCAGAGATGCTAATCTGAAAGTGTTGGCTGAGCCTGCACCTGGTAAACTTGCCAATTTTATTAGACTGGCTATGCTAAGAGCTGGACTCAACTGATCTCAGAGCAGTAAAAGCAGAGCCACTGGCAGCTTGTTTAGCATGTTACTCTCCCATCAGTCTCCATCAGGTTTTTCCACAATGTGCAAACAAGCAGAAAAAGTTGCTGGCCTCTCAGCTGCAGCCATTGTTAACAGGAGACTGACACGCCCATGAAATGGAGACGCGTTACAGTTCCAATGGGATCCAGGGCAAGCGCACTTCCAGCAACAATAACCAACTGTGGCCACAAGATGTAAAGCATGGATGCAAACAGACACTTTAAGACAAAATGCTGATTGAGATCAAAACAAACCAATCTGTTAACAAAGCTGTAATACTTTTGTAATGTTGTCCCTTGTCTGAGCAGGTGTTTCCACTATATTTTATACAAAGTTGCAAATCAATCCAGGCAGACTAGAAAGTTTATACAAACTGAATAAGAAACCAATAAATCTGTAAAGTATGATAATAAAGAGATGAATAAATGAATCCTATAAATAATGGTAAAATAAAGTCTAATCAACACTGATAAAATTCTCTGGTACCTCTTTTTGTAGTTATGTTCAAATTAAATGCAGTGTTACCATCAGTGACTTGTTTCACTCTTGTTACAATTGTATCACCAATTAAATTAAAATATCATCTGTGCATTTTCCAAGCATATTGTCATTACTTTGAATAACAGACTCCTTGTCTGGCTCCTGTTAGATCAGTTTCCAATAATGATTCATGTATTTGATTGTATGCAAACTCTTTGTCTTCCTGAGTTATTTGGCTATAAGAACCTGACAGGCTGCAGAGGGTCTGACTGTGTCAAATGACTTTTAGCAAAAACAATGTTTTCTCTAGCTCTGCTTCTGCTCTTAGCAGCTGGCTGTGAGTGTCTTTGTCATTCTCTGCATGTTTTGGTTGTGATATATTTTGATAAGTTGCCACAATATATTTCCTTTTTCCACAGGTGTGAAGTGTGAGCAGCTGACACAACCAGCCTCTGTGACTGTGCAGCCAGGTCAAAGTCTGAGCATCACCTGTCAGGTCTCTTATTCTGTGAGCAGCTATTGGACTCACTGGATCAGGCAGCCTGCAGGAAAAGGACTGGAGTGGATTGGAGTAGCACGTTCTGGACAACCACAATATTATAAAGATTCACTCAGAAACAAGTTCAGCATTTCCACAGACTCTTCCAGCAACAGAGTGACCCTCAATGGACAGAGTGTGCAGACTGAAGACAGTGCTGTGTATTACTGTGCCAGAGAGACACAGTAACACAAACCATCAGCAGAACTGAACAAAAACCCTTCAGTGCCTGAACAGCTGTAACATGAAGCCACCACAGGAGGAGCCCTTAGACCACTGCTGCTGTAAATGCCAGTGAAAAAGATAAAGTGTATAATTTATACTGACATTATGAAATGATACTAAAATTAATTGATACTTAAAAAAAGATCATGTTCACTTTTTTCAAACTTGCTGTAAATGTGAATTATGACAACATAAACAAGTTTTATAGTTTGACATTTCCAAAAAGAAAACTTTACAGCAGTATGAGTCACAGCAAACTTTACACTAAGATAAAAATAATAAATGATTTTTATAAATAAAACAGTTTTTATTTCTCCAGGGTTACACAGTTTATAATTAATATATTATAAATCATATCCAACAATTTTCCCATCCAGGGCATCAAATAATGTTATTTTGTCAGATGTAACGTCATCGTAGTCAGCAAGATCGGATCCTGCTTTTTAAAGGTTCTCTTTTAGGTGGGTGTCTGGGTGATGTAGTGTTTTTACTCATGGGTTTTAGACACATCACACTATTTGTTTTAAAGATATTGAGGTTTGGGCCAAAATGCAGCCCTTCAAAACATGAACTCACACAGTGAAAAATGACCTTTGTTGAAAGGACCCAAGCACATAACACCATGTAGCAAAGTTTAATCCACATTCCTAATCGTTAGTCTAAAGTCAGACCACAGTCATAAATAGATTATCAGTTAGTGCAGCAAATAATCCACAAAGGAAGGAACAGGCTAAAGATAAAGCCCAGGGATCATTTGGAAGACTGTACTGTACATGAGGCATACAACAAACAAGACAACAAGGAAGGCTAGGAGATGGCTGGAAAACTTAAATCCAAGAAGAGACGATGATTTGGCATAATTGGAGATGAAAGAACATTTTTTTGCTCATGCATCATTTTAAAGCAAACTGAATTAAACACAATGTGCAGCAGAGCTTCTCTATTTCATAACAGCTATCAGAAAAATATAACAGTGTTCACAGCAAGTATTATTTAGGCTTATTTTAAATCAATTTACAATGTGGGTTTAATGTGGTGAGGTCATACTTAAAAATAAACAGATGGTTAGATAAATGACCTCCACCCAGTCCAGTGAGTGGGAAACACAATGGACACAGCTGACAAGACGAACTAGCCAACCAGCTCTCTGCTACTAAGTTGGACAATGGTACACTGGTTAGCACTGGATAGCACTGGTTAGAAAGACAGTTTGAATCCAGCAGCTGGCTGGAGCCTTCCTGTGTGGAGTTTGCAAGTTCTCCTTGTGCGGGTTTCCTTCAAGTCCTTTGGCTTCTTCCCACAGGCCAGAGACACTTGTGTCAGGTTAATTAGTTACTCTAAACGGATCAGTGGAGTTCAGTTATCACCTTCCTATGAGAAGTTAATGCAAACTAGTCGTCAACTTTACATAACTGACAGGGAGGACCGCAGAGATTACAGCTTAAGATAGTGGACTGCAGGACAGGACTTCTTCTCTTGTGGTAAAAGTGTGACAATTTGAATACTGGTACATTGTTCTCTGCTTTATTTTTTTAAAGAGCTGATGAGTTCTCATTAAAAAGCAGCTCGTTTTTATTTATTGTTTTATTTATTGTTTTATTTGAAGTTGTTCTAAGGAGGTTTACTTTTTAGGATGCATTGTGAAATAAATAATCAATGAACAATTTTACTCAGATTACTTCCAGCAACTCCACTAGCTTCACCAGAATAGAAGCTCTTACAAAAGACCAATAACTCTTCCTGTTTCATATCAGACTGCAGGCATGATGGCAGAGAAGAGTGGACTCACATGTTGGTGTTGATCTAAAAATACATTGTTTGCTTTTGAGTCTTGCCTGCGTTCTTCATCAGACAGAGTCTAAACCAGTGGTTTAAAAACCTGACAAACTTGTTAAAATGACTGGAGCTGTGCTGACATCAGTCTGTAAATCTATTTGTTACATCACCTCTTTTGTACCACATGGAAGAGTTTAGGAGGCTTCCAATTGTTGCACAATTTCAGTAGTAAAGAATTTGAGAAGACGAGATTTATAAAAATGCTACATTAATGTTTTTTCCTTGGAAATAAAATATGTTAGTATGTACCTAAAATGTACAAAATATGTTTTTTATTTCAAATAAAGCTTAATAGCATCAATAACTTAATAGTATAATGCGACTGTGGTGTTATCTTCACTCTTATGTATCCCTATCAGATGTAAACTGTCTAATTTTCATGCAAAAGGCTCTAATACATTACTGGGCAGTACTACAGTTTTTTTTGTTTGTTTGTTCTTAAATCTGAAACTCAGATCAGTTGTTATCTTCTTCCTGTGAGGGAGAGTCAATGCAAAATTCAAATATGCATAAGCTCATCTTAACTGTCTGCAGGGAGGACAGCAGAGAACACATAGTTTAACATGATGGACCGAATCACCAACTCCAGAGATGACTCCAGCAGTAAAATCCATCTACTGATGAACTGCCTGAACACTGAGGGTGCAGCAGTTCATTACTGTTCCAGAGAGACACCGAGAGACCCAGAAATAGAAAAAATACAAAAACTATTTCCTTTTTTATGCTCACCAAAGGGATTATTTTATAATGTCAGTGTCACTTGTCCTGAATTGTTAACTGTGTAGTCAGTGAAACATTACTCAGTGAAACATTCAGTTCACATAAACCTTTCATTTTGAAAACAAATATTTAAAGCTGCAGCTCACTTTGTTTGAGGACATTTTAGATTTAATTCAATGTGTCACTTATAGGAAACCGACAATGCTAAGCCCAGTCTACCCCATGATTAAAAGCCCAGAGAATCATCTACACTGACCTGTTCAGTCTCTGGGTTAATCACTTGTTTCATCGATGTGCTACAAGTGAGTGAGTTTGACACAGCATACACAACTGTCAGTTTCTTAAACTGTCTTTAGTTAACAGCACTGATGGCTTCTATGTTCACTTCTTATGCAAACTTGACTTCCTATTTGGCTATAAAAACACCTCATCAGACCGTGGGGTGGA
Source organism: Pterophyllum scalare (assembly GCA_024447675.2). Lineage (NCBI taxonomy): Eukaryota > Metazoa > Chordata > Actinopteri > Cichliformes > Cichlidae > Pterophyllum > Pterophyllum scalare. The sequence continues at coordinate 66,027 of JAMQGT020013616.1, forward strand.
TTCACAGCACATCACATTCACCAAACATGTTTTCTGTAGTTCTTCTCCTGCTGTTGGCAGCTGGATGTGAGTCTCTTTACGTTTGCCATGGCCAGCATTTCTCCTTTTGTAGCATGACTTGAGATTTTGTCACAAAACTTCATGTATTTTATTATTTTTTTAACAGGTGTGAAGTGTGAACAGCTGACACAGCCAGCCTCCATGGCAGTGCAGCCAGGGCAACGACTGACCATCACCTGTCAGGTCTCTTATTCGCTTGGCAGCTACTACACGCACTGGATATGGCAACCTGCAGGGAAAGCACTGGAGTGGTTCAGCAGGGACACAACTGTCAAAGATTCACTAAAGAACAAGTTCAGTGTTGAATTAGACTCTTCGAGCAAGACAGTGACTTTAAAAGGACAAAATCTGCAGCCTGAAGACAGCGCTGTATATTACTGTGCCAGAAGGCCACAGTGGCACAAACTGTCAGCAGACCTGAACAAAAACCTGCAGTACCTGAATGTCTGTAGTATGAATTCACCACAGGAGGTGCTCTCAGACCACCTTTAACTGAGAAGAGCAGTTTACCTTGACATTCATGAGAAACTGACTTTAAGACAGATTCAGGTGTTCGTGTGCAGCGTTGGGTGTAAATGTGTTCCAAAGTAATGTTTTACTGTACTCACTGGGAAAAAAAAGAAAAACTGTTTAAGTTTGCAGTAAGGACAAACCAACCGTGGTCATGTTTCTTAGGTTTTCATTGAGAAATTTAAATTTAACTTTAAATAACAAAAATAACAAAAGCACAGTTTAATATTGTGATATTGCATAATCTAAAAAAATAGTGATTTCACAAGTCAAAAACAACCACATTTATGAACTTCAGTCAAAATAAACAAACAGAATCAGTGTGTCAATCAGCTCAGCTTCAACATGAGACATCTTCTCTGCAGCTCTGTAATACTGTCAGCTGAATCCTGTGAGGAGACCTCACATTATTAACTACACATATGAACACTGAATACAAACACTGCAATGCTAAATTTCATTACAAAAAAATGTCTCTGAATCCTTTTCAAATGAATTCTGGGAAAATAAATTATTGATTTCTCTTCAGGTGTTTTTAAAAAAGTATTTTAATCAAAAGAATTAAAAAAATATAGAAATTATTACGTGCTCATCTGTTTTAACACTGAATAGACAAATTAATTATTCAACTGCAAATGCACACTCTCTTTATTGAAAGGCACCTTCATCCCCAAACCTCATCCTCATAATTAAAGTGAAGTGTGTGATGGCATCTGGAGAGGACAGAATAGCTGGCATCAGTTCAGTGTCATCATCAGCCATGTTTTCTGTATCCTAACAGCTGGAACCAGTGAGAAACTGTTTGATTCACACAACTAAACACAGTAGAAATGCTGAATAATCAAATTAATAATGGCTACAATGCTGATTTCTGCTCCCACAGGTGTGCATTGTATTGATCTCACCCAGACAGACTCTGGTTATTCTTTGACTAACAGCTATGAAACATCAGACAACACAAAGGAAGACAAATACATTGGATCTTCACCATGTGGTCTGATGGGAGTGCTGAAAAAAATGTTGCTGTAACAAACAAATTCAGTGTCAGCGGAGACAGTTCTGCTGGAACAGTGACAATAACAGGACAGAATCTGCAGCCTGAGGACACAGGTATGTATTACTGTATACCACAGTGACAGAACTTTGCAGACCTGTGGAAATACAGCAACCAGCAACTCACAACCTGTAAAGAAAAAAATGAATAATGATGATAATGATTAAACAAATATGTAGGACCACTTTTTTGCATTAGCGCAATATTTCTAAAATTAGAAACATCCTTTCTCAGACTGATGCTGAAAAGTTAATCCATGCATTTATTACTTCTAGGGTGGACTATTGTAATTCAATTATTATCAGGCTGTCCTAAAAGGTCCCTGAAAAGCCTTCAGCTGATCCAAAATGCTGCAGCTAGAGTACTGACAGGGACTCAGAAGAGAGA